>SMGT01005573.1:4658-17620 GCA_004794575.1 Lanistes nyassanus
TTTACAACAAAGGGTGAGTACTTCAGTTTCTGACGAGTCTGTGTTCACCGCACCCGGGTGGGCGTCTGCGTGAGAGCGCGATTGCCCACCTATGTTCCCTGCGATTGTGTGGAATAAAACCTGAGAACCTGTAAATACAAGAGACGTTTAGGAGGCGGGTTGAAAGAGGCAGAAGAAATGGGAACGCGACTGTTGATTTTAAACAACTGTCTTGAATCCAGGCATTCACTTCTAACCGCACAAAACAGAGGGTGGGTGGATGGGTGGAAAGAAATCCGTGACGTAGCACAAGTAAACGACTTTTATCATTCCACGGCAACAGGTGGCCTTGCAGTACAAAGGTCGCCAGGGGAGGACATTCTAAACAGACTAATACTGTTCTCTCTAGACATCAACATCGCTTTCTTAAAATTACGTTTTCTGTAGACATAAACAGTGTGTTTAAAGAAAGACTGCGTTCACGCACAGGAAACCAATAAGTTCGGCGAGTGTCTCGGTTGTGGATATTGTGGTGGCGCTGGGGCTGTTCTTAGAACTCGAACACATTTTCGGGGAAAGGAACTGTACGTAGGGGTGGTTACTTATAAGAGTCACATTTCTGCTGCCTCTTATAACACATTTTAGCTCACTGATGAGATTTGTACCGTTACTCCCTTTCGGTACTGCAGTAGGCCTACTATCGGAAGAGTTCGCTGTCAAGTTTTACTCTTTAGTTTAGTTTGTCTACTGCGTTCAGGTACATAAGTAGCAGAACTAAATCTACTGAGCTCTATGCTTTTTACCTATGTTCGTAAATCAAAATTTAATCGTGTGTTGAACAGGCCCAGATTCCTACTCGAGAAAAAGTAGATCCACATTTCTGGTAGAACTTACAAGAAAGTAACATTCGGAACATGTCATTTCGGCCTTTTTGTAGGAAGACCGATTGTGTAGCCTATAATTTCCCGACGAGGGGTCGCCTATGAGGAATAATGTGTGTATCATGAAAACTCCTTTTGGAGGCGATTTTATAGTTCGATAGACAATTGCCTACGGAAATCACATATTTGAAATTAGACGCAAGATCTGTTGCGAGATGTAGCAGTAGTAGTTATTGGCTTCAGCATTATTCAACTCTTTCAAACCTAGGGAGAGTTAAATAACCTGATCTTTCTCAGCATAACGCCCACGCACTCGCACATGAGTTATCACCCCTTTACGAGCTCTTCTGTCGAAACCACTAAGTGTCGTATACGCATATACGCAATGTGCACAGGGGGTAAGAGGCGAAAATATGCAAACAAAAAAGTGCTCTCCACTAATAATTTATTGGCAGTAAAACTGAACGCCTGACAGTTATACACTTTTATAGCAAACCTGTTATAGCGGTGGCTTGTTTGAAACAGCTGAGTATGGCCCGTGCAATCGTTTGGGGTTAGAAAGGATCTTCGCCTTTTAAGAAGCTTATTTGTCCATGGATGCAGCCGCACTTTTGCAGATGTTAAGAGGATTGGAAGTGGTGTTCCCGTTGAGAGATCACTGAGATTAGCGAGATGATCAAGAAGAGAGTGGGTGTGCGTCTGGGAAGATTGGAAAGTCAACGCTCTGTGAGCCGTGATCGATCGTTTGAGCTGTCCGAGTGCCGCAATTACCAGGCTAAGCCTTAGAAGTCGCTTTGAAAGAAAACTCGTTGCTCAAGTTCTCGATTCAAGACGTTCATTTAGAAAAGATCACATGCAGCTGACTAGCTCGTTGCGATTGTCCCACTGCGCAAAAGACATCCACATAGACTTGTCTACCCCTTTCCCCACAGGTCAAGCAGGTGGACACAGAGGGACTCCACCTAATGTCGATCGAGGTCATCGCGGCCTATTGCTCGAGCGTACAATTGCTGTTTGCATGCCATCACGTGCGATATATCACGTGCTTCGTGACGAGTCTGCGAGACGATCAAAGGGCACCTTGAATACCGGAAAAACGTGCACAGCTTTCTTTTATCAACGGCTGTCCCGGTGCCTAGCAACGGTGTCGTGGAGGCACGATTACGTCAGATTAACCTATGCTACTGAACCCACTGTCTTGTGAATGTTTCGAAGAAAGACGGCAAGAAATGGATAAATTACTATCGTTTGCAGCTTTTTTCTTCATCTCTCTCTCTCTCTGTGCATATCATCCCTACTATATGTATAACCTGGATTTTTCTCTACATCCCTTTCTCTCCTATCCGTAGCCCTTTTAATGAATCCGTCTTGTAATTGTCTAGTGCGCGTGTATATCCAAGTCTGCATGCTCACATGTGTCTGTTGTTTGTTGCCCTTCATACAGCAGGATGGGAAAATATGGGTCAATACACTCAAGCCCTTTAAATGGGAAACTGCAACCTGTTTCGCGTGCACTGTCACGGGCATTAGTGACATTACAAACGGGATGACTCACCGATGCCAGGTGAATTTTTGTCTGATATTTATCGTGTCCAGGTGTCGATGAGACGGCAGCCAAAAAGAACACTGCGCAGACAGGTTGGAATACGCCAACCTTGTGCTTTGTCAATAACAACTTGTCTTTGTTTATTTTTTTTGTCTGCTTGTCTTTTGGCAATGCTGGGTCCGAAATGTCTATTGGCTCTTCCAGACGAATATGTACATTGTCATCGTAGTCGTCATCGTCATTGTCATTGGACACCTTCAAACTGTCATGCATAAAAAAATCCAATTGTAATAATCCAGCCACCTCTCCCAGCCCCTCCCCCTCCCGCACACATACACAAGCCATCTAGCCAGCCAGCCAAACGGCAGTATTTAAATTCTGTGTTTTGCTCTTATCTATCTGCTTACTGATCGCTATGTATGTGGACTTCATTAAAAATGAAGCATCACTCTTTCATACTTGCAAACATCTGTATGTTACTGCTTTATTTATTTTTTTTATTAGAGAATGTTTCAATGAGTAGTTGGGTAAAGTGTATTTCAATGCTACATTGCATTTGAGAGTAAAAAATTATAACGAAGTGCACCAAAAACAGACTGGGTTGAGGGGTTATTTGAGAGACAGTGTTGTGAGATTTTTATGGAGACCATATAGAACTAAACGAAACTGTGACGGTGAGGTGCTCGCCAATATTTCTGGACAAAGCATTCCGGGTATCGTGCTGTTGTCTTTTACGGGAAGAAACAATTTTCGGCCTGATGTTATAATAAACTTACCTTATATAAGTTATAATAGACATTCTTTTCACGTTATGATAACATACTATTCACGTTATGATAAACATACTTTTGACTTGATAATAAACATATTTTGGACGTTATAATAAAGAGCTTATATTTGAGGTTATAATAAACATAATTTTGAGATTATAATAAACATGCTTTGATATCATAAAACATACTTTTGACGTTATAATAATCACACTATTATCTTGGTAATGAAGATACTTTTGAGTTTATAAAGAGCTTCCTTTAACTTTATAATAAGCATAGTTTTGACGTTTAAATGAACACAAACACTTTCTCTCTGATTCAATATTAACACATTATTAGGACCTGCACATACCTGATGATGAAGCATTATACATTTTTTGGAGTAAAGAAAATACTTGAAAATGTCAGAAAGATAATTGGGCAACTGGTTATCATTTCTCAGCATTATTTTTACCACACAAAACTGTTTGCAGATACAAACGGGATGTAATAGATGAATCTGGCAACAAATCACATGCTTATTCGTTCAGTTCACACATCTTGTCTAGGTCACCAAGTCTTCTCGTGAAGCTCAATGGCATGCAGTTAACACTACATCTGTCTCCTTATGTTACACCTGCTATCGAAATGCCTTGTCCAGAAGAAAAATTAATTATCCTTCAAACTTTATGTTTAGTTTTTCTTGAAACCAAGAATGCAAGGGAGAAACTTCAGAAAACGGCAGTTGTCTCTCTTTGTGCTGTGTATGAAACGGTTATCGTAAATACGGCATACGTTAACAGACTGTGGGAAAAGAATGCCCAACACACAACTGACAAATTGTTGAGAGTAAACTAACGTTATATCTGTCAAACAGCTGGGATTACTTGTCTCAACTGCCAATAGCTGTGCATGCATGTGCGTGTGTGCGTGAATTAGGTGCACAGACACTGAGCTGGTTTTTATTTAGACTGGAGTGTTGTCTTTTTATCGAGGAAAGAGAAGTGTCACGAGTTTACTGATGTAAACTGATACCTACAAAGTTAAATATTGTAATTCATACCTATACATCCACATTATAATGATTGATAAACAGCAGTTAGCGTAAAACTAATGAGTCCCTATCTCAGAACGTTTAAGGCATGTTCTGAGAGAGAAAAACCGAAGGACACTTGCTTTTAAGTACCTCGTCAAACTCATCTGACAAAGTATAGATGATTGCAAGGAACTGAACAACGACCCCTTGGGGGGGGGGGGAGGGCACGCATACGACCTCACCAGGATACAGAACGGATGGACCTGTGAACTGCCCCAGTAGACTATAGTCCTACCGATGGCCTGGAAATCGACATTGGGCAGAAGAGTTGAAGGCCATGCAGAAAGCGATAAGTTTATCGGATTCTCTAGGCATGTGCACGCGCAACCATGCGATAGGAGAGAAATATAGTGCGTCTTTCATCACGTCTGGTTCAGCTCGCCCGAAAATAAGGGACGCGATGAAAATTTTAATTGCAGCTGCGGATCCTTTGTGCTGAAGCGATCGCTTCTTGCCAGCTTGGTTCGCCGTGCATACGCGCAACCTTTGAACCAAGTCGGTGCACACGCCCTCCGCGAACAACGGCCTTCCCCTTTGACCTCTGGCAGTGACGTCACCTGACCCAGTTGCGGCTGACGCAGCGTTGGGATCAGCTGATTGCCGCTTGGTTCAGTGAGAACGAGAGAGCAGCCAGCGAGTTGTAGTGGGTGCCGTGGTCACGATCGCAGGTTTGTTTACAAGCGTTGTACGGACCCCAGTAGTCTTCACATCGACTCGCAGACTCGCTAACGCGCGTGCGTTTGTATGTTGTGTGCGCATGTGACTGGCCGTGCAAACGTGTTTCTTGCTGACATCAGGCAGCGGATCCTGTGGGGAACTTTACGCGCATGTGATGCACTGTGCGTGTCTGCACTTATACACAAAGGAGAAGTGATCTAGTTGTGAGACTCAGAATTCAGGACCTGGTAAGTTCTTTTGTTTGCATACTAAAATGGTCTTAATGACACAACCTGCATGAAGCTGAGGACCCTCTGCTGTCGCAATTGTCCTCAATTTTTCTCTTTCTCTTTCTTCGACTGTGTCGGTAGTCTGTTGGGGGGCGTCCGCTTTCGAACGGGAGGTCGGGGGTTCGCGCCCCGGCCGAGCAACACCTAAGACTTAAAAATTGTCAGTCTAGTAGCTGCCCTGCCAGACGCCTGGCACTACAGGGAACAGTACTAGGACTGGTTGGCCCGGTGTCAACATGGTGTGAATGGGTGGCACTGAAGCCTGTGGTGTTGCGAAAGCAGTCCCAGTGTGGCATTGCGCAAACTTGTTAAAGCAATTACACATGCCGTCCTGATACATGCACCAAGATTACATCAACAAACAACCAACAAAACAACCATCTCTCTCTTTCTCGTGCGCCCATGTGCTCATTCTTTTCCCCGTTCTCGTGGCCTCTTTTCTCTCATTCACGATACTCTCTCCCCCACCCCTACCCCCACCTCTGTATCTGTTTCTATATCCCTGCTGGGCTGTTTGCCAAATTGCAAGGCATGTGGATTGTAACTGTACTCTTTTACTTTATAGAGATACATCTATCTTATCTTCCCCTTGATTGCGACCCCTTGGGGATGTCTCTCTTTCTGTCTTTCCATTGGCTGGTGTCTGCGTGGCACTTTCTGTGTGTCACTTTCTGTGTGGCACTTTCTGTGTGGCACTTTCTGTGTGTCACTGTGTCTTGGTTCCATGTTTTGGTCTCGTTCTATGTACTGACGCCAACTGATCTCATCTGTCGCTCTGTGTTTGTCTCTATCTGTTTGTCTCATACTTGTATCTAAAACTGCAGATGTTTGTACTGTGCGCGCACATTTCACAGTATGCAAACACACGCGCATGCATACTTCTCTCCAGAAAGAAATGAAGGAAATATTACGAATAGTTCAGCAGATGGTAAAAAGCAGAAGAGCGGCAGTGCATTAGACAAGAAATTAAAGTGCATAGCACAGTTTCCCGCGGTGTAATGGGTTAGTGCCACGAGGCGATCACCAGCTACAGCCGGTTTCTGGGTGAACAGACCGACTTTTGAAAGTAGTGCATTAAGATCGTAAAGGCGAGGTGAGGACACCTTGCCAGGCGAGGGTTAAACTAAGGGATGCACTGTTGCTGCACACGGGAAATCCGTGCTAAAGATATATCTCTGCTTCTCCTTTTCTACGATGCGGCGCTGTCCTCTAGTAAGCAGGCCCCAGATTCCTTCGCGGGAAAGAGAGTTCTCATATTCTGGCATAAATCTAAAAACAGATACATCGTTCTCGAATTATCTCATATCACCTTGACCGCCTCGGAAGCGGACACCTTAATCGAGGCGGGAGGTGGTTGATTCGCATCCCGGCCGAGTCATACCTAAGACTTCAAAACTGGCAATCTAGTAGCTGCCCTGCCAGGCGCCTCGCACTATAGGGAACAGTACTAGGACTGGTTGGCCCGGTGTCAGTGTAATGTGACTGGGTGGGACTGAGGCCCGTGTTGCGCCACCAGTCCCACGTGTGGCAGCACGTAAACTTTGTCTAAGCAACACCGTCCTGATATGCACATAGTTTGCGGCTGGACGTTAAGTAACAAATACACCCACCCCCCATATCACCTTTTCTGTGACTAAAAAAGTGTAGCCTGCAGTTCTTTCACTTGCGTCACCTCCAGGAAATATGTGTGGTGTGCCAGCCCTGTTTTTCGTTGTCTCATTGCTTCGACAGGCAGCCGAATACTTTATCGATCACAGGTGACAGCAACGACACGTGAAATGTCCATAACGTAGGCGCACCAGATGGTCGCATAAACAGGCATAAACAAAATCGTATAAATACATTACAACAGATTGTGAATTACTCAAGTGCGTATTTTCATGCATGACCACCTACTTACACAAATACATGCCTAATATATACCACAGCAGTCACACAAACCGGAGTATGCCAAATATTAATAGCAGTCGCCACTGGCGGACTTTAAAGTACAGAGGGTCATTTTGCCGCGCAACCGGATTGCAGACGGGATTAAAATGTCGATCGTCAATAGCTTTTGCAAACAGTCAGTGGGTAGAGCTTCCTGCACACGGTCCGACTACCTGCTTTCATCCGACTAAGTTGTGCCGTGTGAATCCCGCATTACAGCCAGATGTTTTAGATCTCTTGTCAGCTGTAAGCGTCGGACTTCTGTTGTTTTGTTTTGCTTGTTTGTTTGTTTGTTTGTTTTGGTTGCCATTTACCTGAAGATGTCGACTTTCAACGGGGAGCCCAAAGGGACGAGAACATTTTTCTTGCGAACTTTAAAGTCTCATTCCGATCGAATTTCTCTTGAAAAGACTTCTCGACTCCGAGGCTGTAGTGGGAACACGCGTCTGCAATGAATATTCGATCCATTTTCTCAAAAATGCACTTGGCTTTTGTTATAAGCAGTAAACCCCCTGTAAGTGCTGCCTCGTCTTGGTAGGCTTTTGTCACCTAGTAGGCGACAGCCTTTAGTCCGTCTCTCCATCCAGTCGAGTGTCATGAGTCTTTGCGCATCCACAACAAGTCTCTACTCGTCCCCAGATCACTACTCTCGCCTTCAGCTAAAAACAAGCATGTCGTCAGGGATATAAATAGCTAACAAATTAGAATATTTTGAAGTCAACCCAAGTAGACTGTCCTCAGAGACGTACTTCTATTAAAGATAAAACGCGGGAAACCCCCGGGCCTGGCGGAGATTGCAACATCAGGAAACCCATCGAGGTGAAGCCAATAGAACACCTTTTTGGTTTGCAGATCAAAGACTTTGTCAGAAACATGTTGATCCACCCCCTACCCACCTCTTTTCCTCTCTCAGTTTTTGCTACACTGTACTATCCACTTACTTATTCACACATCCTAAATCACCTGCAGAGGTCAGGCTAGGGGCACTGTTTAATGTTTTTTCCAGAAAGAGGTGATATTACTTTGTATTCGGCCTCATGGTGGGAGTTGCTTTAAAGAAGATTTTCTGAAGGTCATCCTGATCAGCTGTGTATGTACGAAGAGGGGTGGGTGGGTTGGAGAGAGGAGGGCAAGGAAATGGTAATTGTAGAGAGGTCTTTGTAAGAGAATCAAGAGCTCCGTCAGAACTTTATTTGAAAGAATGAGAAGAATGTCATATAGCCTGATGACTAACGTCTTAAGGCAGCACAGCAGTAGCAGATTGTTCGCTGTCACATAAATGTTGGACTGAGGTGTGTGTGTGTATGTGTGTGGGGGCGGGATGTTGGGGGGGGGGTGTTAGAGGGAGATGCGAGTATTACCAAATTGTACTACTATCGCGCGTTTGTCGCTAGCACCCCGTCTGTCTGCGATCGCTCGCAATAACTACGTGGTTGACGAGCGAGGTCAGAGGTTGCGGATGGGGGTGGAACACGTGCTGATTAGTCGTTGACATCAAAACGAATGACAGCGGCGATAGGTCTCCAGGAAGTCTGGTGCCATTGACATATGCCAAAGGTCAACACATCGCTAGTTGTGCTATTAGTGTGAGGTCGACATGTGGGCTGCAACTTATATACAACTTATATATATATGTGTGTGTGTGTTGCTTGTTCAGTCCCTCTCTCTCTTCTCTCTCTCTCAGAAACAATCAGTCATCTTTTTTTCTCCATTTCTCTCTCCTCTATCTTCTTTTATATCGCGCCTTTGCCCCGTCTCCTCTATTTCTCTCTCAAGCACACGATCACAAGCGCGCATGTACAAACAAGATGCACGAGATATGGAGGATTTTAACTCAGAAACATTTATAGACACGCAACTGCATGACGGGAAACACGCACGCATCGAGACCAACATGCATGCACACACATTCACATATGCACAAGCACGCTAATGCACAGACATACGAGCGCACGCACCCTTTAAACACACACAAACACGTACACACGCACGCACACACTGACACACACATTCACAAGCATCCTCATGCACAGACGCGCGCGCACACACTTTAAACGCAGACACGTACACACACGCACACACATGCACAAGCACGCTCATGCACAGACACGCGCACACACTCTTTAAACACACACAAACACGTACACACACGCACGCACGAACACGCACACGCGCGCGCGCACACACACATGCACAAACACGCTCATGTACAGATACGCGCGCGCACACTTTAAACATACACTAACACGTACTCACACGAACGCACACACATGCACAAGCACGCTCATGCACAGAGACGCGCGCACACACACTTTAAACACATACACACAAACACGTACACAAGCACGCACGCACACCTTTCAAGCTCACTTTACCTCGTGCGCTCCGACAATTTCTTCTGCTTTGATGGAGCCGTGCATCAGCTGCATTCCTAGACTGGCCCATTAAGAGTTCCTGGTTTTCTGGAGCAACAGGTAAACAATCTAGTAATGGGTTTTCCTAGGAAAACACAACACTTCTTGAAAAATGTTGTCATACATATTTATAGGCTAGATAGGTTGGCTACAGGCTACAGGCTACTCATTACTGACACTGTTGTAAAGCAAACACATCGTTAACAGGGCTGTCATATGCTGGAAGCTGGATGTTTTTACTGTAGCCTGTATGCATCCTCCTACAGACTTACATCTGTGAAGATTTCTCATAAACTTCTGTGTTCGACCTGAAGGCTAGTTGAAAAAAAGACTAAAACGAGGCACTCGAGTCGCCATAATGGAACCAGACAATCGACACAGGTCAGTGGCATCAAGCGTTCATGACCTCGTTTGACTTTGCTCCCACGCGTCGCGCACAGATTTGAACTTCCTTCTTTCTTTCCCTCCTGTCTTGTTTTGCGCTCTAGCTATGAATTCTGCCGACGTCTTGTGTTTTACTACAAACTGATCTTTATTTTCTGATTTATAATGCTGTTTTCATGTACCTAGCATATTTAAATGTTTCTGTCAGAACCAATCTGGACTATTCGGCATACAATGATAAGAACTTAAAAGAGATTTCGTTGAAAAAGCTTTCTATCTCGTGCATTCAGGGATGGAGAGGTCAGCGGGGCGTACTGAAAGGTTAGGGTTACGCCAGTCTTACACAGTTTGACACCTGTCAATCTCATTGTTCCACCTATCTGCCGCTCTCGCACAGTTCGACTAAATCGTCTTGAAAGGATTACCACTCCTCGCAGTCTGGCTGTTTGCTCTACAACAAACATTTCATATAATTTTAGTCGAAACTCTTTTCCACAAAAATTCTCATCTAATACTGACTCGGACCGTGCGAGTCCGTCTTTAGCAGAAGGACGGACTGACCGCGCAACGGATCAAAATCAACAGCGATAAGTTATCGGCAGGTATGGAAGAGTTCCCAGTATGCGCGAGCATACACGCACGCACTGGACGAAAGGCACACTGACACGAATCGAGCCAGATTTAATTCAAGACCTACTGGCATGACCACACATCAGTGTGTCTGTCTCGCTGGCTGTACGTGCGTCCGCTCACCTGTCAGTCCGTGCGCCGGTGGCTGCTACACCTGACCACTATAGCAGCTGTGCAGGGGACAGAGGGCGTTTTAGGGTCGAGGTCAGGTTTAAGTTATCGGTTGACCTTTGTGCCACAAGTACAGTTACACTGAGTTCACCTAGTGTGTGAGCCTGTCTTACCCCTCGGAAGAGGGTCTGTCAGCGTATTGCTATGGGACAGGTCTAGGGGGGTGGTGTCCGATGATATGCTTTTGTGTACCGTCAAGAATGATGGTGTTTGCGTGTGTACATGCCTGTTTGTCTCCATCTTACAGGACAGGGAAAGAAATTTGAGGGAATGGGGTTGAAAGTGAGGGGGAGGGTGGCTGAGTCAAACAAGTTGCCCAGACGATGGGTTGTGACACCTCACTTGTCATTACAGACTTCGCGATAAGCCTGTCGTTCTGTGCCGAAACAGTGGCTGCCACTTGTGTTCCTGTTACATAAAATATACATCAAAGAAGAAAACTATTTCTAGACTGGATGTACTCTTTCAGGGAAAAATAGGTTTGAAGGCTTCTGAACGTCACGCGCAGATGTAGGTTCGGCTCAGTTAAGAGAAAGTCTTGGTGCGCTTTTGCGGCAGGAGGTCGGCGGTTCGCAACCTGTTTCCACGACAAGATCGTCTTGTGATATGCTAGACTGTGAAATTGTCACAGATATAAAATAAAGAACAGTTGCAGGAAACCCCTTAATCACTTATCCGCAACACCTGGGTAAAACTGGTCGTGTGAGCGTATCTTTAATCTGCGTTGCGCACCTACAGGCGAGTGCAAATCGGAAGTTATTAATGATGACGTAGTCTACTGCAAGGGAACCCCTTTAATCTGAGCCCGTGCCAGGTACACGTGACCAAATCTATCGCTGCGCTGCCGCTGGGACTTCTCTGCAGTGTTGTTCTTGCTTTGGGCAGTTGGCCATGGAAACTTTAGGAGCTTATAGAGTGGTGCAGCCTCGCAACGCAGGTAGTTCTGATTTTGCTCACTCGCTCACTCACTCACTCGTTTGATCCGTCACTCACTCACCCTTAAGATGGTTATATGATGATATGAAGTGAACCATCGAAGTGAATTTCGCTATTTTTACACCTACAGAAAAATGTTTCAATGCGTTCCTCTGTAATCTTTCTGTATTTGCGGACAATGTGACCCTATATAAGAAGTGGGCTACAAAACTGTAATAACTTGGCACAAACCTCCCATACTTTTACAAAACGACATCTTCACGGAGTGATATTACAGCACTATCTGTTACAAAAGAAGCTGTTAAGTGGTTACATTGTACCCGACTCACGCAGTGGCCTGTGAAGGTAAGGCGGGGGGGGGGGGGGCTAGTGTTAAGTTTTTTGTGTGTGGTTATTTATCGTCATTCAATAGCCCCTACGTCCTTACACAAGGGTCGTTCATTCACAACGAGCTTTCTACCATTTTTTTCAGAGCTGTACGCGCGACAGGACTACTGCGCTAGCAGAACGAGGCCATGATAGGGCCACAGGTTTTCCTTCACACTTAGCGGCGGAGTGAGAGAGTGAGAGAGTGAGAGGGAAACTGTGCGATAAACTTCGCCCCTCGTGATCACTCTGACCAGAGATTGTCGTGTAGTCTGAGTCCAAGGGCCGGCTGGCAGCCGTCTGAACACTCCAGGGACACAGCAGCGCTGATGATCTGGGGGAAAGTTCACCTGGTGTGTGACACGTGTAGCCAGTTGGGTCACAGCGAAGGATTCTATCTTCCTAATCAAAGAAGGACGTTGTAGAAAAAGTGCGCACGTCGCCGGCCGCATCGGCGCCACCTGCCGGAGGACAGACCCCCGCTAGCATCATGGCGAACAAGAAGGACAAGAACGCCCTCGACCTAGGGGAGATGAATCTCGACACCAAGGACGAAGATGGGGAGTCGGTGCTGGAGGTGATCCTACCTCCCCCGCCGGACGGGGGGTGGGGGTGGATGATCGTGGCGGCGTCTCTGTTTGCCAACATCATCGTGGACGGCATCACCTACACGTTCGGCATCTTCCTGCCGCGCTTTGAGGAGTCGTTCCGCCAGCCCAAGAGTACAATCGCACTGGCGGGGTCTCTGCAGGTGGGAACATACCTGTGTGCCGGTAAGTCCTCTTTTCGCACCTCGTCACGGTCTGATTACCTTGGCATTCAGTCACTCGTGAACTTAACCCAGATCTTGCAGCAGGATTGCGTTATCGCATTTACATTTTTTGTTGGCGGGAGGTGTGTGTGTGTCTCTGTGGGGCGGCGGGGGGGGGGG
>SMGT01005573.1:35433-45577 GCA_004794575.1 Lanistes nyassanus
GTCTGGAGAGGATAAGCGAATGTCAGTTTAGCTCAGCACAAAGAGTTAGGTTATACCGCTTGTTTACGTTCCGTACGAGCTGTAGAATGCAGATTATTCCGTGATATATATATATATATTTATGAACACACACATACACGCATACATGCACGCACAAAAATTTATGGCAATAAAATTGAAGGATAACGGTAATCTTTATGAGTTTTTCTGTGTGGGCCTGCGCACATGCGTGAAAGTATGTGCACGTGCGACTGAGCGTGAGGCCTTTTTTTGTCTGCGGCAGCGATTGTCGATAAAGATCTTCAGGAATGGAAAAGTTTGTTTCAAGGGCTTGTTTAATTAAAGAGCTCGCGTACAAAGAACTAAAAATTAGATTATGACTGTGGGTGAATGTTTGTCACACTCACAGACCCATTTCGAAGTCAATTTAATTTTTGTCACGTACCGCCATAAGTTGCTGCAATACCTCTCCATCAGGCGGATATTCATAAAGATTTTCAGCTCTGAGCACCTTGTCGATTCGCGTGCAAGTCCTGTCAGGGTGCTAATGTAGGGTTGAATCAGCTCTGCTTTGCGTGTGACAATGCATACCTGAATACCTGTGTCATTCAAGTGTCAATGGCTAAGAGTCTAAATCGCGAGGAACATAACTGACCTAGGTCGCAGGATTTGTGGTGTAATAAGAATAAGGGGATATATAAGTGCTGGAAGAAAAAAAATCAGAGCAGAATTATTGCGTACACCTGACACCGCTTGTACTTTTGAGAAAGAGAGAGAGAGAGCAAGATGGCTATTCATGTGAACGTGCGCGGAATTCGATACGTGTAACAGTGTATTTCGCATGCCTTTTTCTTATCTCCCCAATAAAATAAGTTTGTGTCACTTGGTTTTATTCAGTGTAATGTCGGTCTCATCGAAATCAAATTCAAAAGGTGGGAAAATAACTGATCGATACCTTTTAGGTAAAGATTTCGTCTAATTTCCTCAGCAAGACTGCTGTACTAAAAAATATTATCATGGACAAAAACGTGTTCACAAATTGTACTAATTGAAACTGTATATAAATTTAGACGTTCCGACTAGTTTCTTGCAACTGGTCTTATATGAATGACCAAGTTAAGCTCACTTCCGATCCACAGCGCGCGCCTTAGAACGGTTTGTCGATGCCACTTTCGATTCATGTTCTCTCCCCAGATGGCAGCACCGAAGGAAAGCAAGCAGGGCTCCAAGGGACGCAACAACAATGCCCAGCCGTCCTTCCGGTCTCGCAAAGTCCGCCCCTTGCTGGCCACGCCTCCTGACGGAGGGTGGGGGTGGGTGGTGGTCATGTCGTCCTTCTTCATCTCAGTGCTGGTGGACGGGGTGTGTTTCAGCATGGGAGTCTTCTTCACCCCCTTCCGCGACCACTTCGGCTCCACCAACGCCCAGACGTCCTGGGTGGGCTCCGCTCTGAACGGGACCTACCTCATCATAGGTTCGAAGAGTTGCACTTCCGTCGCACAAAAACGTTTTTGAACAGTAAATCTGTCCTCCCAGCAAACCTACACTTCAGTGGCACAAAAACATTTTGAAAAAAGCAATCATTTAATTACTGTCATGAAAATATATTTGGTTAGGGTTAGTAACCTAGTTAAATGGTTTTCTTTTTAAAAATTATATAGTCAATATATATATGGTGGTGGTGGTGGTGGTGGTGGTGGTGGTGGTGGTGGTGGTTTAGCGTTCAGCCAATCAAACACCGAGTCCTCCAGTCCGCCCACTACCCACTCCATTAACACGCGCCGTCCCTCATCACCCGTCAGGATGACTTACGTCCAGTGTACTATTTCCTGCGAACTCTCTTTGAAGTTCTCTCCCTTCAGGTCCGCTGGTCAGCGGGCTGGTCAACCGTTATGGCTGTCGCGCTGTGGCTGTGTGTGGCAGCGTCATTGCCGGTGTGTCGTTGTTTGCTAGCACCTTCTCGCCGTCCATCAGCGTCCTCATCCTTGTGTATGGGGTGTGCACAGGTGGGCTCCTAAGGTATTCACACCGCGAACATGTTAAACACAAGGGGACAGAACATGCCCGTATATCTTGTACATGCCGAGCGAGAACATTTTTGTGCTGTGCTTTTTACAAGGTATGTGTGTTTATCTATGACAGTACAAAGTCCGATAGGGGGTGGGGGTGGGGTGTTGGCTAAGAGGGTCTGTGGAAGACCGAAGAAGGAATTACAATAGAGAGGGAAGGGATACGGGAAGAATTTTTAATACTTGTTGAGAAAATATATGAAAATCTGTATATGATGCTAACATCGACAGATGGAACCTGCAACGAAAGTGTTCTATTTTGACAAAAAAACAAACAAACAAACAAAAGTGGTGGAAAAAAGAGTGAGAGAGGTGAAATGGTTGACTGACGCAAAAATGTGCCATGACAATAGGTTTTTGCTTGAGTGGATTTAAACATACAGTTGATTTTTCGTTTGCGTTATCATCATCACTGTCGTAATCATCATCGTCATAATCATCTTCTTCTTTACAGGAATTGGTTTTGGGTTCGTCTACCTCCCTGCTATGGTCATGGTGGGGTACTACTTCGAGCGGCGGAGGGCGTTAGCAACAGGCATTGCGTGCTGCGGTTCAGGCATTGGCGCATTTGCATTTGCCCCATTGTGCAATTTCCTGTTGGAAGAGTACGGGTGGAAAGGAGCCACGTGGATTCTGTCAGGGCTGGTGCTAAACGCTGCAGTTTTCAGCCTCCTGTACAGGCCCCTGATCCCGACGAATGAGGTTACAGTTCAACAGAAGCTGAAAAACGCCAATACCAAGGAACAGTCTGTGGGTCTCCTATCGATACCGGAAGAAAGCTTTGTCGATAGCAGAGGTGAAGAGCCGAGGCTGAGCGAAAAGATATCATTGCGCGAGAACATTTTACGCAAAGAGGAAGGAAAATCTCATGCGACCCCTGCAAACAGTCCTTCCTCTTTAACCACAGCACCGCAGTTCACATTTTATGACGAGCATGGCAAATCGTCCGGTCTACTCAGGTCGATTGACGGGCCGGAAGAGATCAATCAGGATACGGGGCGGGGCAACGAAGGAAGCTCCCATGCGACCCCAGCAAACAGCCCCTCCTCTTTCTCCAAAGCTCCGGAGTTCACGTTGTCTGACGAGCACGGCAAGTCGATTAGTCTGCTGACGTGGACGGACAGGCCAGAAGAGGTGAGCAGGGACAAAGGACGCGTGCTGAGCTCTGCAGACGAGAAGCTGCTGGCCAACCTTCTGTCCGAGTACCCTCACGATTCGGTCAAGGCCGATGTCTTG
The DNA here is from genome assembly GCA_004794575.1 of Lanistes nyassanus. Taxonomy (NCBI): domain Eukaryota; kingdom Metazoa; phylum Mollusca; class Gastropoda; order Architaenioglossa; family Ampullariidae; genus Lanistes; species Lanistes nyassanus. The sequence goes on from SMGT01005573.1 coordinate 38,739, forward strand.
TTCCAGACGATAGTGCCAGAGTTTCAGCCGGTCTATTCCGTGGAGGCGAACACCTATGCCTCGGAGTTCCAGCTGAAGAACAATATGCCCATGCTGCGAAAGGCTCACAGCCAAGAGCTTGTGAGCAGAAACTCGCTGCGTCCTCATTTCAGTCGTCGTCAGCATCATCATGCCTATCAGAAACAAACCGCTGAGAACCCCCTGCAGCGGCTGGACATTTTCTACGGCGGGGCCTTGCAGCAGCTGTCTCTGTACAAGTCCTCCAGCAGTCTGGACGAGTACCGACAGAAAGTGACTCGCGCGGAGGCCCTGGAAGATTACAAAACACCGCCAGAAAAAGGACGAGAGGAAACCGGATCTGACCTCAGCGACCGGCGCACCTGTTGCCAGAGATGTTGTCTGGATCCTCTGTCGCAAGTGTTCGACTTCACCTTGCTGCGCAGTCCCACCTTCCTCGTGTATGGAACCTCGTGCTTGCTGTGCATGGCAGGTAACTGAACCATCTGTCCCCACCCCACCCTCATCCGTTCCTCTCTGAACACGCGAGCACGAAGCGCGAGTCCGTGCGAGTGTATAAGCGGGTATCTGAGCGTGTAAGTGCCGGTCTTGCGTGGATGTGTACAGCGAAGGAAGAAGGGAAGACTATGTATGTATGAATGCATCATCATTATCGTCGTCGTTGTCGTCAGTCATCATCATCATCAATTACACGCGTAAGAAAACTTCAAAGTTTGTTTGCAGAGATGTCACAGCTGAATGACTGGTAAAAACACGGCTTGTGTGACTGCTGTACATTTACCTGAAGATAAGGGATTGCAAATGCGTGCATATGCTCTCCTAGACCTTCTGCCTTCTGCCCCAAACCCAGTGCTCGTCCATTTTCCCCCCTTTTCTTTCATTTTTTTCATTGTCTCTTGACCCCTGAGCGGGAATGAATGTCAGTGTACTTTTGTTCGTACGTCCATCCATTCGTGCGATTGCATGCATGCATGATTGAAAGCGTGGGAGCAAAAGACCTCACGTAATCCGCTTCAAAATTTCACAACTAAGCAACACATTGCCCCTATTCTTGTCAGTGCTATGTTTGCGTGTTTTCCCTGTTGGCCAGGGTTTTTCATTCCTTTCCTCTACCTGCCCACGCTGGCCGAAAATCTGGAGATTGGGCGAGCGATGGCCGCGTTTCTGATCTCCGTCATCGGCATCGCCAACACCGTGGGGCGGGTGCTGGTGGGCTACCTGTCGGACCAGCCGTGGGTAGACCCCCTCGTGTGCAACAACTTCGCCCTCATCATCGGGGGAGCAGCTACAATGGCCGTCCCGTGGATCAAGATTTACGGGCTGCTGGTGTTCTACGCAACAGTCTTTGGCACCAGCATAGGTGGGGAGACAGTCCATACAATAAACTCTAATCTATTAGTGTTTCATTACTCTGATAGGGGATTCGAACAAAAATTTGCTTTTTTAAAAACTGTCGAAATCGTACTGGAGATGTTGACTCTGTGACTCTGACATGATATTCAGCGTGTGTTTGTAACGCACTGTTTGTTTGTTCGTACAGCCGTGTTCGTGTCGCTGCGGTCCATCATAATGGTTCAGCTGATTGGACTGGAGAGACTGACCAATGCCTTTGGACTTGTCATCATGTGCCAGGGCATCACTTCCTTCATCGGAGCCCCCATCGCAGGTAAAGGCCCCTCCCGCCTTACGTCATAGCCGGGGACTGACCACTGGTAAATGAGAGCTTTTTTATGACGACTGGTGACTGTGGTCTGCTGGTGACCGATGGCTACTGACTCAAGGCCGGTAAATAAGTGTCGCTTACTGACATTTGATGAATGATGGCTGCATGACGGCCATTGGCTGCAACCGGCAGCAACTGAAGACTCACTGTTGAAGAGTGACGTTTAGGGGTTGACGAGAAGTGATAATAATACACCGACAAACATGCTATCGTTTGAGAATAGATCATGGGTTCGCACATTACAAGCAGAGTAATACCACCTCCAGAAAACCTGGGTGGTGAAATACTGATAACTAGAAATGTTGGACAACACTAAATACAAATTGCCCCGCCATTTTTTATGTCGGATAACGCAGATATCCTACTTTTTCCACGGCCATGTGTCTCGTGTCTAAACAGACAACCGTCTCAAAAATTGTATATGTATGTATGTATATGCATTTGTTTATACATAAAAACTGGTACACACGAAGACATACGTCCAGTGAACTAAGAAAACAAACACATGGGCACACGGAAAGCAGTGGACAAGACATGACAGAAAAGAAAGAGCTTATAACTTATTGTGGCCTGAGATAATGCGAAGTCACTGTAAGACTAACCTGTTGTCACAGGTGCCCTGTCTGATGCAACTGGCAACTACAACATTTCTTTCTACATGGGCGGGTCTACGCTAGTGTTGGCTGGTCTCATCTGCCTGCCTCTTCGCCACATCGCTAACTGGGAAAACTCGAGGTTCATCCCGTCAGACGCTGAAGACTGAAGAATGTTTCCAGACCGAACAGTTGTGTATGCTGTTAAGAATGCAAAAACTCTGAGCGCAAAGGCATTGCACGCATGCGTGAAACATCACTTCTGCCTGCAGATCCAACAAGCAATGGTCTTTCAGCAGCCAAATAACAAAAAATAATTCATATTTCTTGTTAGAATCAAGAATCCTTTGACTTATCCTTTGTTTAAAACTTCTTATAAAAGCGACAGATGTAACGAATAAAGATATAAAAGATTATTTAATATTATCACCGTTAACTCCGTCGGTAGTTATATCACTGGTTTGTACAAGAAAGTAAAGCCGTGAAACAGTAATGTGAGATGAATTTATAAATTTTCTGCTTATATAGCAACTTCAGGAAAACTCTTAGTATGAGTTTACAATGAAAAGTACCATTATCAATCATCATCATTAAACCTGTTGTTGTCACGTGTGCAAATATTTTGTACTAGATTCAAAGAGATATAGAACTTTTTTTAATTTGAAAAGTCACTTCATGTTTTTATCGAATCATACCTTGAAAATGATGAAAATGTTGGAGCAACCGATGTCTACACAAACAGCATTTTTGAGACTTTTGTAGTTGCGTGTTGTTTGTATTTATTGTGATTCTCCCTCTGTCTGGCAACTCAAGAAAATGAAGCTCGAAGCTTACCCAGACACAATACGTTTGATCCGGATTGTCAAAACCGCTTTGCTGCTCTAGCGATGTCCACTTTCGACCCGGGAGGTAGGTGGTTCTTATCCCGGCCAAGTCCTAAGACAAAAAAAGTGGGTGGGGGCAGGCAGAGTCAATCTAATAGCTGCCCTGCCAGACGCCTGGCATTATAGGGAACACTACTAGGACTAGCTGGCCCAGTTTCAGTATAATGTGACTGGGTGGAACTGTCAAAACCTGACCCTCTTTAATTTAATTTAATGAAATGTTTGATGTCTAAGCGAATGTTCGAATTTCTTAGACGCCCCAATCGCTCCAAAACAAAGTATGGATCTATTTCCACTTTTACTTTAGAAAAAGACAAAATTATTTAAAAGGATTTTGAAAACACTTACTGTCACGTAATAATCCCAAAACACACTAGTAAGATATATTCCTCCGTACCTCAGTCACACAGTCAGAAGGGTTTTCTCGACGAAACAAGTTACTGTTCATATACAGTTCCGCTCATACAAGATGAAGTGACACAATTATCCAACAGTTCGCTCCTAAACGTTTGTGAAACATATATCCATGGAAACCAAAAGTCGCAGAAGAGACGACGACGTGACGGAACATAGCGATGATACTAACGACGGGCGATGATATTGAAGACAGCGATAATACTGAAGATGGGCGATGATATTGAAAACGGGCGAGGATGTGGCTTACTGGTCAAGTCGTGGTTGTCGGTAATGTACTCAAGTTCTTTCCATGTACACCAGTATTGTAACTTTACGTTCAATGCATACAGCGATTATAGATTCCATCTTTACTTGCAGATCGTACGTGACGTTTAAGTAGATAACAGGCAAGAGTATCAATCTTTTCACTACTCGGGTTCATTATCGTTTGGCTGTCTGGAATCAGGGACAAACTCGGAAAATCCGCGGATTCCTACGTGGTCTAAATGTGCTCTCCTTAGCACTTCTGTCCGTAACCCCAGACGCTATAGCGGACGCGAAATCAGTCTTCTACAAGAAACTGCCAGAGCTCGACTCTGCAACAATTACTAAATATGTATCTCCACTCGGGGAAGTACATTGAACAACATAACTCCTATTCTGTTAACTCTAATTCAAGTTCTCGGACTTAAATCCTGTCACTACTTCGATTTCGCTACTATACTTCCAGTTTATTGCTATAAGGCTCAGTCGCCTTTGATTAAGTCAAGGTTTTTGATGTTTCCTACACGGTGTATAAATGAACAAGCAAAGTTCGGGGTGCTGCAGGCCCTAATATACTCTTTGGTCACGTGATGTCTAAAGTCCCATATTTTATTGTTCGAGAACATTCTAGAACTTTTGTCTCCAATGATTCAGCACTTTTGAAAGTACGCAGTACATTTTATTCTTAAAATCGAAGTGAAACACCGAAAAACACTCGTCACTTTTGACAGGTTGAACTCTGGCTGACCTGCTGCTGAACTCCCCACTTGCCTTCTTTCTTTTTAAATGTCTACCGTACTGGGCGATGCTGACAGGGACTGAAGCCTGTGTTGGGAATGGGTCCCAGTGTGGCAGCACGTTATCTATTAACACCGCCCTGATATGCACATAGTCCGCGGCTTGACTTCTAGGGACAAAAATAGATCCACCAACCAGTATTAACACACGTAAGAAGCATTAGTATTGTAAAAAAAAAAAAGTTTAATTGTCTTTGTTCTCTTTCGCACGACCAGGTAACAACGTAACATGCCAAGGCCTTGTGTAGCACAGGGAGGCAATCCAACTTGTCGAAGATTGGTGTATCTCTGCAAGCTGGTTGTCTCCCCTACACCACTGGATTGGATATAGGGTACAAATAACACACATAATGGCCTTACTCTAACACAAATGTTCTTTTCAAATCAATAATCAAGAAATGGTTTATTGTCTATATAAAGACAATACTATGTATACCTAATTAAGCGCGGATACTAAAATTTCAATCAGCTTTTATTGTTCAAAGGGTTGATAAATTTTCTCTTTTATATCACAGTGCTAAACAGTAAACTAACCTCGGCCCTTTGAGGCGATGTTATAATAAAATCGATGATAATAATGTCATTTACGACAAGCCGAAGAGGTCAAGGACGCTGCTTATTACTACCACTTGTCGTAGATATAGATGATGATTACACCGGGGTATTGGTGGGGGTGGCGGGGGTCGAGACTTGTGAAGTCACTTCTGGTGATGTGTTGAACCATTCAGTGATTTGTGTTGTGATAAGATGCAAGCACGAAGTAGCAAGTAGCTGTGGACGAATGTCACGGACCCAGTGTCTTGCTGCCAATAATAGCCCCACTAAGTACACCCCACCCACCCCCACAACTCCCACAAGCAAACCTGTTATGTGAAAGTGCGTTAAGTGCCTTTTGTTCTTAAACAAAAAATTATGATAGAAAAAAGACGTGCAATGCTTGACTGGATCGCTTCACGCAGCTGTTGTTATCTTCGGGAGATTATGATAAAATGCAGACAGAAAGATAAAGGAAAAGAAGACAGACAGACAAGCACACAGACAGTTAAACCAATGTGTCCATGCATGAATTCAGAATTCATGCATATATGTGTGTGTGTGTGTGTATAAGAAAGTATAACATGTTATGACTACGTGCATTACAAACGGAAATGTGGACCTTGTACAAGCCCACCTCGTGTCACAAGTTGCGTGGTATGCTGTCAGTCCACCAGTACCTTGTGATTACACACATATGGAAGGCAACGCAGATAAAAGTGGATAAAATAATATATCTGATCACAGCAAAGTGACGCACAACCCCATATCAAGCACACTCGCAGTAAACAAATCTTCAAAACAAAACAAACCTTCAACAAAAACTGCAGGTACACCACGTATAGAAAAATCTTGTATATTTTAATAATAAAGGTCTCAAAAGTGTATTACATAAAAAACAAATTCCTGCAAGCACAATCCTGACTACCAAACTGAAAATCATGTGGAGGGTCGACACATGTTCTCACGAAGTAGAGGGATTATCCATTTAACAAATCGTGCAAAAATTAACAATTCCTGTACTGCAGTACTTATTTTGCAGACAGATGTGACCTTCTGAGGTTTTCAATACGATAAAAAAATCTTGAATGTATAATTACCCAGTGTTCTTGCCTGTGATGCACTGTCAAAACATTGAATTATTGAACAATCACAACTACAAATTAATCCAAAAACATTCCTTTTCTATTTACACATTCAGATCAGATAATAATATCCAATCGTGTGACAATGTTGATAAGGGTAAGAGAAAACAAAATATTAACGATAAGCAATTATCGCTTTATACAGACATCAGGCTGTAAAATAATTTTTTTTAAATCTGATATGTTAGTATAAACTTGTTCAGTGTTTGGCAAAAAATTGAAAAAATCGAATCTGCTAAGATTCCTGGTCATGGAATAATGTTATAGAAAGGCACAAGGAAGTCTAATCCAGGAGAACATAACTCGGGGGACGTGGTGCCGGAAGTCAGGGCCTTGACGTCAGTGTAGAGATGAACCGAAGCGTCGCCGCCAGGTGTCACGTCATACAAAATGACGTCATACTTGCCCTTCCTTGTACAGCGGTTTGAAGCATCTTCATTGTGTTACCTTCACCCTTAACGGGGGGGGGGGGGGGGGGGGGGGGG
>SMGT01005573.1:45594-56885 GCA_004794575.1 Lanistes nyassanus
TGGGCAGGGGAAGCAGGGGAATGGGTGGGAATTTCTTTGTACAGCAGTTTGCAGCATTTGCATTGTGCAACTTTTCCCTCAGTGTAGAGGTGAACCGAAGCGTTAACTAAAACTGCATGTACACCACGTATAGAAAAATCCTGTATATTAATAATTAAGGTATAAAAAGTCTATTACAGAAAAAAAGCAAATGCCTGCGAGCACAACCCTGACAGGAAGGTTAACAAAAAATAGCATGATCTTACTCTCTCTCTGCTACGATGTGAACTCTAAGGTTTTCAATGCGATAAAATCTTGAATGTATAATAACGCAGTGTTTTGGTCTTTACAAAAAATGATATGTTAGTATATACATGTTGCTGGTCATCAAATAATGGTGTAGAAAGGCACAATGAAGTCTAATCAAGGAGAACATAACTCGTGGGACGTCGTGGTTGAAGTCAGGGCCATGACGTCAGTGTCGAGATGAACCGAAGCGTCGCCGCCAGGTGTCACGTCAGACACTGACGTACAAAGTGACGTCATTTTGGTCCTTCGTTGTACAGCAGTTTGAAGCATCTCCGTTGTGTTACTTTCTCCCTTGACGGGGAAGAGGTGGGGTGGGCGTGGAAAGGAGTCCGTGGTGGGAATTTCCTTGTACAGCAGTTTGAAGCATCTCCATTGTGTAACTTTTCAGTCAGTGTAGAGGTGAACCGAAGCGTCGCCGCCAGGTGTCACGTCAGACACTGACTGACGCCAAAAAAGGGACGTCATACTTGCTCGGGCTCTCTGATGGGCACTTGCCTGTACAGCAGCTTCAAGCATTTCCACTGTGTAACCTTATCCCTTAATTAACAGGAAAAAATGGAAGGAATAAGAATGTTGTGCTTCAAATCTGACTGGCAGGCATATTTAAAAAGCAGTGACGTGTCCCATAAGCAAGGTTTATGCATTACAGTTACAAAAGTAGACCATGAAAGACTTAGATCTTTCCAAGAGAAATTGGTTCCGCTTCAGTCAACCAGTAGAAAGACAAACTGTTCCTCTGAAGAGGCCCATGAAGGGAATAGGAAACAAACAAACAACACCGTCGGACGAACGCACAAGCAGAGTGACCCAAGAATGCAAAATCTAAAACTAAGGATTTTATAGAATAGTGAGGTGGTTTAATATTTGCAATGTCGTTATCAATTAATGTTGGAAGAAGGTGAAATTTCCCTAAATTTTCTGCAAAACAATGAATATGACTTCGACATTCACACATACACACTCTCGGTATAAAATCAGCTCGTGTTTTTACCAAAGTGAACAACGAATGTCCTTTTTTCAGAATGCATGATTTAATATATAATTTATTGGAATTCACGAAACAGAAAGCGAAATTCTTTCATTTTAACAGACTTCTTTCTCTATCCCCATTCTTTCTTTTCTTATAGTCATCACTGCCACTCCTCTCCTCCCCCTCCCACACCCACCCAAAAATTTCTTTGTCTTTCCTTTGCACCCCCTTTTTTTCTCTGTCACTCAATTTCCATGCGTTCGTCCGTCCGTCTGTGTGCCTGTCTATCTGCTTGTCTGGTTGTCGATTGATTGCTCGCTCTCTGTCCCCTCCCTGTAACCAACAGTTTTAAAACAAACTCACTTGTTACGCTTGATGTAGAACGCAGTTCCCAGTATAGCGATGACGATGACGATGACGATGACAGCTGCCAGCACCCCGACGATAACGCCAGTGGTACTTACTTCTGAAGCTAACGTCGGAAATAAAAATCAAGAATTTATCAAAAGGTTACATAATGCTGCTGCTGCTTCCTGTTTCTGTGAGAGAGAGAGAGAGAGAGAGAGGGAGATGGATCACAGGTCGACAATAGCAAACTTTAGCAACTGATATCACGCAGCTCGATATCTATCTCAAAAACAGTTTAGTCTGTATATAAAGTTATCCATTCATTACACAGTATGCATTACCTTCAAAGTAAAAATTGCAGAATACAGACCCTGCATTTCCCCCTAGAGCTTACTTTTTGTTGATGGTGTGTAGGCTTCTGTGAGTGGAGACACAACGGATGTTGGCCTGTCTGAAAACAAGATGCGCAAAGATAGAAGTATTCAGTATGCCTGTAACGGAAGAAAAACAACCTACACTCCTGTGGTAAAAACATACAAATCCAATAAAAGATGGTAGCATACACTACATCTGTGATGGCAGATAAAATGTATAAAATGTTTGGTGTTGTAATATGTTTGTGATTGATAATCGCATGCGTTTCTCAATGTCTGGAAACTAGTTTGCACAGAACAAAAGTCCTTCAAAGAAGAAGCCTGATATTGTACACATGATCTCCTATATCTTTGGAAATCAGTTTACATACCTGAAAATACAGAGAAGCATATTTCGTGATTAGCCTATTATTTAAAATAACGTTAAATTGTGTGTTTGTGCAGTTAAGTCAAGCTGGAGGGAAGAGGTGTGGGGATTTTTGCGTGCTTGCTCATACCTATATGGGGGTGTATGGGGGGGGGGGGTAGGGAGAGCATGGATGAATGGATGATAGAAGGAATTGTCAGGAAGCAGTGCTGGTCGAGAGCTCGCTTGGAATTTATTAGCACGAGAGAAGATGCCCGGGCCGAACGGTTGGCTGACTGGTTATTTTATAGGGACAGTGCTTCTACGTCGCGGATATTTCACACTACTGGGGGAGGGGGGGAATGAGATCCTATTGTACGCTAAGCGTTAAAAAGGATAACCACACTGATAATTGCTGTAAGATGGCCAGTGCCGAAAAAAGTTGACTTAAATAATCCTTGCCCAAACCTGCATTCGAACCAGCAAACTTCTACACGCTGATCCGCAGCTCTACCAACTGAGCTATCCGGCCTGTGGTTCTTCTTTAAAAAAAAACTGCCTCTTTGGAAAGCTTCCCATCCGCATCACAAAAAAGTTCAAATTCGCGATACTGCTTTTAACCATTAGCAAAGAACAAGTACTCGTTATTATTTAATATTGTACGGATATACGGTACAGGATCTACTGTAGGATGACTTACCAGAGAGAGTGGTCTTTTCACATGTGCCGCTACTGCTGTCGACATTTCCGAAAACCTTTGCGCTGAATGTGGCGTGCATGCAGGCAAGCCGTCCTGAAACTGTGATGTTGACTCTGTCCGAGACTGGAGGCACGCAGTCTACACCTTCTGGCTTGAAGCAGAAAAACGTACTCCCAGGCCATCTACAGTCGACCAGGGATCCTGTAATGAAAATGACTTCCTTCCAGCACCAACTAAGAAGCTTAAAAATAGTAAATAATAGTTTTAGACAACATAAGATGCATTTATTTTTATTTTTATCATAAAAGAGGGGAAAATCTATTTTAGCTTTTCTTTAGTCTATTCCTTATTTGTTTTTTTCTTTTTGTTTAGTCTGTCGGGTAATTTTTTTCATTGTAATTAGGAAGTTCCCAAATTATCAATGACAGGCTAGCAATCCATAATTTTCCTTGACTAGGCAAAATTTCTGGCAGTAATGGCCCACCAGTCTACGGCATTTCCACATCCATGCGATGTTGTGACAGAGATGGCGACGGGAAGAAAGTTTACCTGTTCCACCATCATCAGCTTTGTAGTAAACTGTGAATTCTTTCCGTGTTATGTTGACATTCAACGGAAACGTGCAGCGGATGTAATACACAGACTGTGGGTTGTTGTCGTCACAACCTGTAGCTTCTGTCAACCGCAAATACGTACAAAAAGTGAGAATACTGGATTAGAGACAGACAGACAAGCAGACAAACAGACAGACAGACAGTTAGACAGACAAACAGACAGACAAACAGACAGACAGTCAGACAGACAGTCAGACAGAGATTGGTAGGGAGGAAGGCAGGCAGGTATAAAGAAAGAAATAAGATACAGAGAGTCACCCCCACTCGTCTACGGCGTGTGTGTGTGTGTTTATATTGTGGCTGCTGGAGAAAACTGTTCTTTAACAAGGGAGAAAAAGCCGTGTTTGAGCTTAAACATAAGGAAGGAGACAAATCCCATTACGTACCAACGACCCTTACGAAACGAGCCTGAAGAGCGAAAAGACAGAAGACTGTAATCTTCGTGAAATCCATTCTTGCGATGGTCCTCTGTTCTTAGAGCTTTGCAAATAGAAAGTGAAAATAGAACGTGTCAGTTGTCTTCTGAGTGTATCCGCCTGATAACGTCCTTCTATAAAATATGTTGTACTAACATTGATAATAATGACATGGTCCGTTTATTTCTCAAGTATTTCACATCATATCTGCAAACATAGGATGCAGCGATCTTAAAACAATCACTGGTGTAAAATAAGTGGCGGGTTTTAAATATAAAATATGACTGCAGTGAAAATCAGCCAATATACAATAAAAGTTTGATTTTCATGTTCCTTTTCACAATTCACTGTTCGCCAGTTTTTTTAAAAAAAACCATTTCAAGGTCAGTTATCTTTTATTTTTATTATTTTTTTTCTTTTCGTTTCTGCTCAGTAGCTTCTGAAAAGGTCCACAACCTGACAACTGAAAAGTTAATACAATATATCGATAGTAGATCTGGGAAGACTTCGTGTAGCTTAAGTTTACCCAGAGTGATGCTTTACTTAGCAAATAAACTTTTTACCTAAAATGTTTTCCACACCTGCTTATTGGATTGATCACGGAACACAACTAATGGTCTTCATAAAAGTCCTAGCGCAAAATCTGAAAAAAGGAGAAATAAATGGCCTGGGCGTGTCGATCAAAACGAATGACACAGTTTCTAAATGTTAGATTTTTTAAATAAATATTTTAGATAAGTCTAGGAAATTAGTCTTTTCGAAAATATGTCGACTGGCAACGTTTCTTTTCCTATAATCCTAAGTTCATTATTGATCACATACATTTTGAAGGGCCGGCGGTGCTCGTCAACTACCGTCCTGACTGCTCAGTAATGGCGCAGCTGGTCTACACACGGTCTACACACCTGGGCTCAAGCTCTAGGTATTTTGTCTGATTATCTGTCTACGTGAAAAAGCCTACGCTTGATGTCGTTTTCAATTAGTTTCTATCTACGAAAGAAGCCTTAAGCCGCGTCTCGCTGTGAGTAATCCAGACAGGTTTGCTTATATCTGGACTGCGGGTATATCCAATCTGATTCATGAACACAATTTCGATCTGTCAATTTTATTGCAAGACAAATACCTTAGTAAGCGTTCTTTTGTCATAAACCACCCACCCTGAATTCTTCCCTTTCTCAAGCACTCACTTTTATGATAAGTTTGGTATACTCTTTCCCGATTAAAAGACATTATGATCAGTTCTCATAGACGTGCTAATTAGGGATCCTTACTTTTCTGTTTTTATCAATAGAGAGGCACTGCATGCACCCACTAATGAAGTCGGAGCAGATTCCCTCCCCTGGGTGACAAAGTGGCATGTACCGCATAAGGCGATGACATGATAAGAAACTATTTTGATGTCAATAAACTAAATATTTGGATGTTTGTAGAATAATGAATGCAGAATATTCAGTTAGCATCAACCATTTACTAATATTCAGTGTAAACATAGCTCATTTGATGCCAGTTCATGTTAGAGAAGGACTTTCCTGTGTGACAGGCGTTTTTGGGGACGTTTAAAAAATTGAAAAAAAAGTACTGCCTGTGTATTCACCTGAATGTAGATAATGTTGTCGCGGACCCTTTAGGGTTCTTTTTCAAACGGAAGCAGCTTTTCACTGCTATTCTATTGCTACAGATGTCTACTGAATATGATTTTCTAAAAGTTAATGTCGATAACAACATCAGTCATCAATGATGACGATGATGCATGCTATTGTTGCAGTGGTTGTTGTCATTCGTTTCGTGAGCTTTGGATCTTAATCAAAGTGTATTTATGCGTCTGATGATTAAAATCCAAAGTGTATGTCATGGCAGTTCGTTTGAGTGTAAAAATCCATCCTGTGCGCACGTCTACACAGGAGTGTGCATCCACGCGTTAGTGCGTGTGTCTGCAATTGAACGCTTGTCAAACATGTAGTTTTGCCAAGATCCTACCACCGCCATTCCATTCGTCCCAGAAACATACTGCAACTATGTATATAGTTTCCAATGTAAGACTATACATAAAAATCAAATTTAATTTATTTTCCTGAGCAATTAACAGCAGCAATGGGTTCTACAGCGGTTATCAAAATATCAAATTAATTTCAATGCATAAAACTCAAAAAATCACAAATACTGCTTTCTGTAAGAACTATTGCTACAACTGTACACATTCCAACATTCGAACATATTTTAGACTGTTCCTTATTAAACTTGTAACAAGAAAAAAATGAAACTTAAAAATAGCATCCAAAGCACAAGCTTTGGATATTTAAGTACAAAGTCTCGATAGAGTTGTACAAAAAGCCATCAAACTTCCTTCAGCATCTTTCTCTTTTCCTTGTCTTATGAACACGTCGTTCTAGTTGGAAGTCTGTAAACACAGCCTTTATAAATAAAAGGAATCGGCATTGACCAAATCATACTCCAGTTTGCTGCGTTTTCACAATTTTCTACAACTCCAGCCTTATCAGATACCGCATAACTCTAATCAGTCGCATAAAGCTCATTTGAAATTTTAAGTTACGCAAAAATAACACAATTTTTCACTTTCCTTTGGAAGACAATGAGCAATAATTTAGTATGGATCGTGTGTTTGACGATTCACGATTTTAATATTATTTTAAGTCAAATACTTTGGTGAAGTAAAAGCTGGTTATTTCTGTTTAAACGTACTTAGAAGCACAGTGTATACCTGCGCAATGACATTTGGAGTCACAATATATATATAAATATATGCTTATATTTGTTTATATACAAAGATTGTAAGAAAAACACAAAGAAAGACATTTTGTATATACGGCTCATAATATTTTACAACATTTGTTTGCCTGTCTCTTTTGGGGGGAAACGGCTGATTTTCTTGTGTGTTAACACATTTCATTGGGTTTTACACGAAAGCAAGAATCAGGGAATCATTTCTACATACAAAATACACAGGTTGAGAGGCTCTTAGTTTGTATTAAAAGCAAAGATGATAACACAGTGAGTGGATTCTGTAAATATTATATGATTGGCTGGTTCTCACTCAGTCATTTTCTTCACTCCTTCAAAGAACGAAAAATTCAAAATTATCAAAATAAGCGAGGGAGCGAAGTTTGAGTTTCTCTAGCACTGATATCCGAAAGATCTAACAAATAAAAAGAAAAAATCCGCACACACATCAGCCTTCGGGTTTTTGTGTAAGTAGTCAGCTATCGAATGTCAGTCCAACAAACTGCCTTTTTGACGGACATCGGCCTCTGTGGTCAGCAGATAGCCTGTTCATCCATTCTTGAGTGAGCGCAGGTAAGCCACATCAAACAAGACCGCCGAGCACCTAGCGATCAGCAAAGAGGTGTTCCGAAGCGTCGCCGCCTGGAATCACGTCAGTCGGTGGTCTTTCACGGTTCAGGGGACTCGCTGGCAGGCACGCTCGAGTAGATTTTTTCTCCTTGATGTTCCCGCTGTTTTCCTGGTTTTAGCCGTTGAAGGCAATGCTTGATCCCGTTCCTACACATACAGAACTCTGTCACTTGATCAAGCAGACGTCTCTAATGCGAAGTACTTACTGAGCACAGAACACAATCCTTGGTACGGATTATTTCCCTGTCGTCTGTTTGCATACAGTAAGACGTTAATGACGTTTGGATACACAGAATCGAAGAGAATGCAGGTCCCTTAGGGGCTATGTTTGACGGAGTGAGAGACAGGCAGGTTATCCGCATCGGGTTTGAAGGTCTCTCTCTCGCGCGCGCGAACAAACACCCTTGCCACGAGCGTGCACTCTCTTCCCCTCCTCCCCCTCCTCCCCCTCTCTCTCTTCTCTCTACTTTCCCCAGCTAGCAACAGTGATGTGTGTGTGTGTGCGAGAGAGAGAGAGAGAGAGAGAAAGCGCCAAAGAACTTAAAATGATGGCAAACAAACGTGCAAGAAATTCACTCGTACATTAAAGGCCTAATAAATATTCTTAGTTCTATTTACACCTGTGTTGATTCTACCAAGATAAGAAGATCGACTTCTTCGAAACGATCATCAACATACAAGACACAAAAATGTGCTGCCATATTTGATTCTCGCTAAGGTGTGATAAATAAACATGTTTGTTAGCTAACCTTCAGTGTATGATCCTAGAAATAATTATTCAGTAAAATAGGCAAACAAGAGAAGAACTGATGCAGACACATAAGCTCCAGATAAACCTCCCCCATCCCTCTTGACTCACCTATACTTTACGGCGACGATTATAGCTGCCACGACAACTGCGGTGATAACTGGTAATATAATTGCTATCAAGGTTACAGATGATATTTCTTCGTCGTCGTCAGCTGAGGAAAGAGTATTAGAACAAGTGAAATTACCACAGAAGATTTGATAAATGTGTAAATAAAAACAAACTTTTGTATTTTTCAAAAAGTTTTTGATTGGTTTCTTCACTGACTAAAAAACAAACGGACATTGAAGCGAATGTGTGTGTGTGAGAGAGAGAGTGTGTTGTGGTAGGGGGTTGGTGTGTATGCGTACGCGCCTGCCTGCCAGCGTGTGACTCAGTGCACGTGCGTGCGTTAGCGGTTACACTTGACTAGTTCAATTTGCGTTTAAGACTTTTTAGCCTTGGGAAGACGATTGCAAAGAAAAACTCTATACATCCTGATTGATTAGGTTTTTCATATTTCATTTAACAACTGTACTGTTATGATATCCACCAATGCAATCGATTTTCTGAATGACAAAAACGTTTTAATTTGGTGTCAGTGATATAGTGTTACTGTCATCTGCATAACATTGTAGAATTATTACGCAAAGATGATGCAGTATGATTACCAAACGAATTTTGGAAATGCGTTCAAATAAAAATGTTGAAACCTTTTGGCGATGCTTCAGTTATATTTGTGGGTGGAGGTTTAAGATTCAGCTGGTCCTCTGAAAGGAGAGAAAAGTAAAACAAAAACCTAATGTTTTGAAGAAAAAAATTAATACAACAAGAAGTACTTCAAACGCTCAAAGTAACCGTATGCAGACGCATGCGACCAAGGGAGCTTACCGTCTGAATACGTTTACTTTGAGCGTTTCAAGTACCTCTTGTTGTACTGATAATTTAAGCGCTCGGTCCTCGTTTGTTGTTTATAAGAAAAAAGATGTAAAATTTGCTAAGCGGATTTCCTTTATTAACATTATTTTCTACATGAAACTTTAAGTGCTTAACTGAATTCCTACAGTAACTCATCAATAAATATTACCAAAGGAAACCCGCAAATATGAAAATAAGTATTTTAGGTTAATAATAATTAAACAATACATTCTTTTAGGAAAACCGAATATATTCCTTAACTACAAACGCCGTCGAAAGTTTGATTTTGCACTCAAACTTCAGCCAGCCATTGGTTTTGCGTTCAGAAAGGGGTCACAAGTATAGTAATTTCGATCATCTTACCAGCAGTTTTCTGCAGGAAAAATAAACTGTCGTCAGTGAACACTGTATCAGCTAAACACTTCCCTCTAATGTTGTGTTCGTACCTGGTACGGTGACGTATCGGCAATTTGTATCTCTGACATCGCTGTTTCCCAGAATCTTCGCGCTGTATCGCCCCGAGCTGCATGCAATACGTTCAGGCACAGTGACGTAGGCTTCACTTGAAACTGGTTGCCAACAGGTCACACCCTCCAGGTTGAAGCAGTAAAAATGGGTTCCGTCGAGCCATCTACAGTCTAGCAAACGGTCTGAAATATGTATACATATATATATATATACAAAGCTGTTAGAGACCACATCGACAGTTAACTTTCTTTCTTCTTGTCTTTTTATTTGCTGTTGCACTTCTATCAGTGCGCGTGTTCTAAGAGAAATAACAGCATTACCTTGAATGCCGCCCTCTGGATCGAAAAAGAGCGAGAAATCCCTCCGTGTAGTGTTCACATTTACAGGAAACTGGCAGTGTAACGTGTAGCTACTGTCACTGTTAGCAGTCGAGCAGTTTGGACTCAGGGCTGCTGTACTCAAAAACACGCACATTCACACGAAACGCACGCACATACACAGCGCCAACAGACAATGCACAATTTTCAGCATTTCAAAGTCACTATTGTTTAGTTCTTGTATTCTATACAGATATTAGACCGTGACTATTTCGTACAATTTTGGAAAACCTGATGCTTAAGACTTTCTACAAGTTTTTGTCGATATTGGACTAAAATGAAATCTCTTTAAGCGACGACTATTGCTGACTATAACCCAGTTTAAAACTTGGATGAAATGTTTACTGATTTCGTAATCTCATTTGACAAGTCTTGATTATTCACGGATACAAGTGGGTTTTTTTCAGTAATAGAACTGGAAACGTCTGTCCTTAAATTGGGCGTACAAAAGAATGATATACATGCCTTCACGGACTTGAATCAAGTAAAAGAGTATGAGGAAGTGAAAGATAAAACCCGCCATTCCTGTTTCCAGCCGTTTGTGAGTCATCCACGCCAGGACTGTAGCAGATAGAATTAAAGGGTTTGAGTTGGAAAAATGCCAGCAGAGTTACCAGTAGGTAGTTTGTTCCGTAGGGCTCTATCTTGTAATCACGCAAGAATGACCCTCTAAGGAACCAGAACATTTTTGTATATTATATATTACTAGTATACAAATTATCAGTGTTTTTTTTCTTGCTGGCCCTGTAACAGTTGATTTCATCCACATGTGCCAGATCTGGGCCTGTATTCACCCAATTCTTAAACCTTGTTCTGGGCTTGGCAACCAAAAACTTGTTAGTAAGCTGGCGAATAAATTCGGCATGTTATAGTCGTTTTGCCTAAAGTCTGTCATGTAACTTTTTATGTGTATCCCAGCATATACACTAAAATCGCTGTAAGACAAAGGGGCGACTTTAGGAAATTTTGATCCGAACGTCAACGGGTTAACTTTCGGGGATCGATGTAATTACCCAGAAATCTCAGACAATCAAGATTTGTTTTAGTACTAATACAACCAGTATGGTCAAGATTGGAATGAATTTGCTGATTGACAAAAAGTGTCAGTACCTTTTCACAGCTCCTTGTGATATCAGGCCTCGTAGCTGTGTGTGGGTATATGAAATCAGGCCTAAGCTTTTCTGACTCGACCGAGGTTTTGAACTTCGGCAAAACTATAAACATAGGCTTATCACCTATACACATAGGCTTGAGCTTATCACTTATAAACATAGGCTTGAGCTTATCACCTATACACATAGGCTTGAGCTTATCAC
>SMGT01005573.1:57036-68413 GCA_004794575.1 Lanistes nyassanus
TACACATAGGCTTGAGCTTATCACCTATACACATAGGCTTGAGCTTATCACTTTTTGTACCTGTGCGTGATAATGTAATCTGTAACCTGTTTTTCATTCCATACATTTTTAGAAACTGCTGTACAGGTTTGTTCAGCTCAGGGATAGGTGCTGAAGGAATAAGAAAAATTGCATAGGTCATGACTTCTGTTTCGCCGTCTGGTCAACTTGACAGCTCCTAAAAAAGTCTATATTCTGGATTTGCATTCTCATCTTCAATCATGCGTAAAGCTGAGACCGACTGGGTTCACAACTGACTTTCTCCTTCGCATAATTTGATAATGTGTTATCGACTCCAGTGAATAAGAACGATGAAACAAACGAATAAAAAGAAAATCTTTATTACCACAGCGTAACGTGTTATTATGTAGATGATGTCTGCCAAAACAAACATGGTTTTGAAACATTAAGGTCAGAAAGTTTTTAATGTTAAAGACTAAATACAAAATGTGGAAAATATAGCAGATTTCATCTACAAGATACAGGTGCCAAATTAAAAGCAGAAAAAATTTACCCCACACCTTTTCATTGTATGATCAACACTTTAACGCCTGCATGTGCTCTCTCTCTTCCCTATTTTGTTTACCCCCAACCCCAAGTGTTACGTCTTTACTTACTTTCAATAAAATAATGCAAAGTATTCAGATATAAAAGAATATATAGATACCTGCTAACAGTTTTTTAAAATTAAAAATGCACCTCCTCACCCAAAATATATGCGACCTATAAACAGGGGCCATCAACCCCAATGAAAAGTCATTTCGAGATTAAAACCAGCAGAGAGAGAGAGAGAGAGGAGAGGGAGGGAGAAAGAGAGCAACAGAGAGATGTTAAAAAAAAGACTAGATAGAAAACTTTAACCTGTTGTTAGCTGTGCAATTACAGTCAGAGGTAAGGTCATCAGCAACACTTCCCTCCCTTCGGCGAAGTATACATTTGTACGGTTCCAGAATACAGTTCTAGATTACAGTTACAAATAAAAATATTTCCACACAAAAAAGGCAAAAAAGTAATTTAACAAACTGACCACCCCATCCCCTATAAAAAAAAAGAGAAACCTAATTAAATAAAGAAAAAAGGGAAAAATCTACAAATACAAAGAACTATATTATATATCTCACTACAAATGACTACATATGCTTTGAATATTTGTAATGCTACTAAATGTAAGCACTAAATTGTACAGCGTATACTACAGCTACTTTCTAACTTTATGTTGTGTGTAATATGGTATATGTGTAACTGTCTTCTGTGTGTGTGTGAGTGAGAGAGAGAGAGAGAATACAAGAGAGAGAGAGAATGCGAGAGAGAGAGTGGGTCAGTGTGTGGAGTTTGATCTTAGATGGATGTAACAGGTGAAAATTGAGTGGGAAACAACCGTCCTTTATTATTTTTTCTTGTTTTAAGATCTAAAACTAAAACAATATTATTTGTGTCATTAGCATATATTCTTTTCAATGATTGCAGAACAAGTGTGGTTAATGGCACCCTTATGCAGTTATTGCCTATGACTCATATTGTAACATTACAATATTCAGTTCAGCACAATAAGAACAGGCAATGATCCACTTATGCATGCAGCAAATAAAATTTGAAACTTTCTAAAATCAAGAAATGTAAAGAAAGTGATCATTTAAAACAATTGAGTTGACTATCAGTTGTCTTCTTGTCATCATTCTTTCTCACCAAAATATACATTTAATAATCTTGTCTTTAACATGCTTATTCTCAATACCAGTTTATCAGTTTTTTCTCATTTCTTTACTATTATATTATTCATGTTTATCTGATAAGATAAATCATTTGTTATTCAGCACACACAATCTCAATGGGCTTTTAACAATTACCTTGTCATCAATATCATTACATAACACTTCTTATAGTCTTTATAAAATTGTCACATTTGTTTCATTCAGGTATTCCCAATATTGGGACATCAGATAATATTTGTTCTTTGTCTTCACTGTCATCATCTTCATATTTATTTTATGTGGCCTGTAAATCGTGTTCAGTATCAAACTATTGTCTTCTCATTATCAGCTGTGTTTAAATTCATATCCATTGAGTTTGACAACACCTTTTTTCAATAAGGGTTATCAACCATCTTCTGATTCTTCATTGTCATTTTAATATCAGAACCTCACAATATTTCCTTCTGTTATCATCTATTTTCTTCATACATTTTAACACCTCATTATTCCCTGTCACCAAATTTACATTCACTGAATTCACCTTTTTTTCAATAAAGGGTTACTAGCATCTTCTGATTCTTCATTGTCATTTCAACATCAGAACCTCACAATATTTCCTCCTCCTTTTGTCATCTATTTTATACATGCCATTTTTAGCATCTTATTATTTACTGTCGCCAAATTCACATTGAATTTGCAAACACCTTTTTTCAGTAAGGGGTTCTTAGCATCTTCTAATCCTTAACTGTCATTTCAATATCAAAATCTCACCATATTTTCTTCCTCATCATCCATTTAATATGTACCTTTTTAACATCTCATTATTAACTGTATTATTTGCATTTACTGAATTTGCCCAAACCTTTTTTTAATAAAGGGTTATTAGCATCTTCCAATTCTTGTCATTTCAATATCAATATCTCATCATATTTCCTTCTTTTCTCATCCGTTTTATGTGTACCTTTTTAACATCGCATTATTCACTGTCTTATTCTCATTGACTGAATTTTGCCAAAACCTTTCTCAATAAAAGGTTATTAGCATCTTCTGATTCTTGTCATATCAATATCGAAACTTCACCATATTTCCTTCTCTTGTCATCCAGTTCGTATGTATGTTTTAACGTCTTGATAAAGACATCAACATGTTTTTAAAACTCTGATCACCATCTGGTTCACATTTATTTTAACTGTATGCTTTGCAACAAACTCTGTAACCAAGAGCTGATTGCAACAAAGATCATTGACAAAATACTTCAAAAGACGATATGGATAGTTGCCGCAAACAACCAATGCAGGGCATTTGCTAAACCCTGTCTGTAGTTATAAGCAAATCCATTACACTTATTTGAAATATCACAACAATCTTATTATCTCTGTTTTATCAGATATCTGATAATTCCATTGACTTGGACACCTTTCTCAATATCAGGAAATCATGATATTTTTCCTTTGCGTCTTCACTGTCATTATTATCACCATAGTTGCTTCCATTTTATTATACGTAAACATTTTTTCAAGATCAGAGTATGAACAGATTTCTTCTCATCGTTCATGATCAGTAAATTCATAGTGATCTCGTCTTGAATACCTTTTCCTCAATACAAGTGTATCAGTATCTTTGTCCCATTTCTTCCATATATCTTATCTTTAATACTTTTCCCTTAATACACATTTATCAGCATTTCCCATTTCTTTGTCATCTTTAACAAGTTTTTCAGTATCAGGACAACATCATTACATATTTCTCTTGGTCTTCATGACATTGTCAGACAGTTCATATTTGTCTCATTTGGATAAAATTCTTTGTCAAAATGGAGGACATAACATAATATTTCTTGTGAGTTTTCACCGACACAGTCTTTATACTTATTTCACTTGGCATGACCATTGTTTTAAATATGATATATGAAACTTACAACGGTCTTCTTCCAATAATTCACTGTCACTAAATTTGTATACCAAGTTTGGCTTTGAATCCTTTTTCTTCTCCATAACCGGTTCGTCAACATAGTCTGATTCGTCATTATCATTTCAATATCAGATCCTCACCATATTTTCTTCTTTTGTCATACAATTTACATGCATCTCTTTAGCCATAACGAATGAGTTCAAACATCATTTTCATTAACAGACAGCATATACAATTTTGTTGTCTTACCACTCCTTTTCATTCCATTCATGTTATCTTCCACGAAGTATAACGTGTTTGTTAAAAACGGAACAGCATCATTTTAAAACATAAACAATATAAATATAAAACAACTCGTAACTCATTCATTCTTTTCAATATCAGGGTATCATAAAATATTCCTGTCTTCATGACATTGTCTCACAACTCGTAACTCATTCACTGAGCTTAGATTCTTTTCAATATCAAGGTCTCATAAAATATTCCTGTCTTCATGACATTGTCATACAACTCGTAACTCATTCACTGAGCTTAGATTCTTGTCAATATCAAGGTCTCATAAAATATTCTTGTCTTCATGACATTGTCTTACAACTCGTAGCTCATTCACTGAGCTTAGATTCTTGTCAATATCAGGGTATCATAAATATTCCCATCTTCATGACATTGTCTTACAACTCGTAACTCATTCACTGAGCTTAGATTCTTGTCAATATCAAGGTCTCATAAAATATTCCTGTCTTCATGACATTGTCTTACAACTCGTAACTCATTCATTGATTAGATTCTTGTCAATATCAGGGTATCATAAATATTCCCATCTTCATGACATTGTCTTACAACTCGTAAACTCATTCACTGAGCTTAGATTCTTGTCAATATCAGGGTATCATAAATATTCCCATCTTCATGACATTGTCTTACAACTCGTAACTCATTCACTGAGCTTAGATTCTTGTCAATATCAAGGTCTCATAAAATATTCCTGTCTTCATGACATTGTCTCACAACTCGTAACTCATTCACTGAGCTTAGATTCTTTTCAATATCAAGGTCTCACAAAATGTTCCTGTCTTCATGACATGGTCTTACAACTCGTAACTCATTCACTGAGCTTAGATTCTTGTCAATATCAAGGTCTCATAAAATATTCCTGTCTTAATGACATTGTCTTACAACTCGTAACTCATTCACTGAGCTTAGATTCTTGTCAGTATCAGGGTATCATAAATATTCCCATCTTCATGACATTGTCTTACAACTCGTAAACTCATTCACTGAGCTTAGATTCTTGTCAATATCAGGGTATCATAAATATTCCCATCTTCATGACATTGCCTTACAACTCGTAACTCATTCACTGAGCTTAGATTCTTGTCAATATAAAGGTCTCATAAAATGTTCCTGTCTTCATGACATTGTCTTACAACTCGTAACTCATTCACTGAGCTTAGATTCTTGTCAATATCAGGGTATCATAAATATTCCCATCTTCATGACATTGTCTTACAACTCGTAAACTCATTCACTGAGCTTAGATTCTTGTCAATATCAAGGTCTCACAAAATGTTCCTGTCTTCATGACATGATCTTACAACTCGTAACTCATTCACTGAGCTTAGATTCTTGTCAATATCAGGGTATCATAAATATTCCCATCTTCATGACATTGTCTTACAACTCGTAACTCATTCACTGAGCTTAGATTCTTGTCAATATCAAAGTATCATAAAATATTTTTTCTTAGTCTTCGTTGAAATCACAGTCCTATTCATTTTAGTCTGCATAAACATAAATTTTGACTTCAGAATATCAAAAGCTTTCTTTTGGTTACAGACACCAGTATTATATTCATTGATCAAACCTTATGCGCTCTTTCAATACATATATTTAACAACTTTTGCCTGATACTTCATTATGATGCCTTTTAAACTCGCCTTATTGAATAAATTTCCTCTTATTCTGGTGCATAATCGTCATTTACATTGATTTCATTGTTCTTAGTTGTTTTTCGTCAGTCTGAGCACATACACCTTATTTTCTTTTACTCCTGTCATTTTAGTATGAGTTATCTCTTTCAGGATTTCAACAAATTTTAACATCACTGCATGTTTCTTGTTTCTCTTTAGTCATCAATACCAGCCAGAAAAAAGCTATTAAGCTTTGGTTAGTTTTCCTGGTCAATATCCGGATATCAACATACGTTTCTTGTGAAACTTCTATAGTAACAAGATTCATGTGTTCATGTCACCAAACTACAACATTTTTGTCCTTTTCAAGTTTGATATTGGTTTCATCATTATCGTAACCACCAGTGACATGGTTAGTAATGTGAAACGTTGTGACTCCTCCTCATTTGAGTTCTCCTCTTCACATTTCGACTTACTTCTGTGCATATTTCAGCGATCTTACTGGGTTGTAAGCAGGCCTTAAGGACACCAGAGCAATTTCAGGAATGCAATAACCACATCTGGGTGTCAGAAAGCATGGTCTGTAACAGAGAGAAACTCCGTTTCTTTTTTACTTGTGACACAGAAATACATTTAGTACACTAAAGGAAACAACACCCACTACTCAGAAAAAATGCGTTTAAGAAGTAACAATACACGTCTAGATGGATTTTGTTGTATGTCATTAATTCACTTTGAAAACACATTTTTACCATCAAGAGTCTACCAGCACCATGCCACCATAAAAATCTTTACTACAACTACCACTCACACAAATACAAAAATGACGATAGTGACAATGGGATTTTAAGAAAAGAATTATAAGTCTAAAAAAGAGAGACTGTTTAGATACACTGAAGCTATTTGCAGTCTTCGTTATACTTACGTTTCCCACTTCACATTGTTTTGTGCTCCATTATACGATGCAGTCCCTGGGGCCGGGGGAGGTGACTTTTTCTTCCACTTCCAGCATAGGCTGTGCACTCTTACTGGACTCAGTAGACTCTAACCAATTCTTCTGTCTGAAGCTAATTGAAGAAAATAATCATAATAAAAAGCTGTGAAGAACCCCAAGGATGGTGGATCAATAAGTAAGAATTATATACTGTGCTATTAAATGATGATGGAAAAGACTAGTCTTCAACACAAGAGATCGGGTATTTAAAGGTTACTTAAAACGGCCACAAACTGCAGTGATGTTTTTATAAAAATTAAACAATCTGAGCTCCGACAGGAAATGAAATCAAAGATGAATAACATAATCTAAGAAATCAATAGGATTTTATAAGCTGTTGGATTAGTGTCAAAGATGTACACAAATGCAGGCACCATTGTATATTTTGCTATCTCCCTTACCCTGCTCCTTAAGTTCAATGTGAAGCATCAAAGGTTCTAAGTAATTTACATAAATGAGAGGAATAAAAAGAGGAACAAAGAAAGCCAAGGAAAGAAACAGACAAACAGGGTCGGTTCGGCGACCGCATATTTAAAAAAAAAGACAGCATGAGTTACAGAGTGAAATCTAGGCACAGAAAAAATACAAAGATCCGGAGACAGGAAGCGACAGACAGGGATGAAGATAAAATAGACAAAAAAGCAGACATTGGTTCATTGGCTGCTTGCTGTTTTACTAACAAAGTCAGCAGCTTAGTTCTATGTCATCATAAAGGTATGAAAGGAAAACTCTTGACGTCGAGCTCTGTAAAATGAAGGTGTCCCATGCAGAAAAAGCACTGCCACAAAAAGGGCTGCTTCAGAGGATGGAGAGAAGGGTTTAGGTAGGGGATGGAAAGAACAGCGATTGATGGGGAACAGAGCAGAGAGAGGCAAAAAGTGGGCGTAACTCACCGTCTTATCAGACAATACACTGGAATACCAACTGCCGTTATTAGCAGAGGCAGGCCCACTCCGGCGCCTATCGCAAGCGTGTCGGTCTGGGGTGCCTCTAAAAAAAATCAAAACACTATTTTAAACAGGCGCTGACACACTCATACACACCTGCGTACATATGCAAAATGTCTGTACAAACATAAGTGCTAGAACATTAGCACAAAAATGTTATCCATTTAATGTATACATGCGTTAACATGATGGATATGTATTAAAAATAATTTTTATTTACTTTTTACATATCTGCAGCTGCCTTGTATTCCCATTCTATTCCCATACATGTGCAACTGACCTTGAAGACTAATTTGAAAACAGAACAAGGACTATACACACAGGAACTTACGTGTACAGTCACTAGACTCTGCCGTGGTGCGTTCTTTATGGATTTCTACAATCTGCTCCATCTCACCTTTTGAAAAAGACCCTCAAATATGTTATTCACTGATTTAGGCTTCGAAAAGTATATTATCCCCAAAAGTTCTGTGTGTGTGTGTGTTTGTGTGTGTTCGTTGTGTATTGTGTGTGTGTAATCACTGTCATCACCTAACTCAAAAAATAAGTAAGCAGTCTTTGTCACAAAGAATACCGTTCAAAGTAGTTTGCTAAAAGCTGAAACACCATAAGGGATTTTTAAAAAAAGCTAAGGAGAACATCCATATTACCCTAACATCCATTCCTACTCTTTAACTTTGGCTAGTCCAGGCCTTGCAATGAATTGCACTTCATTTGAACCACTTTAAAAAAAAGCTATAACACATGGACAGAATGAGCTGGCATACTTTGGTAACAGTTTTATAGCGGTGAAAAGCAGTGCCAAATAACGGAGAGAAAACAAAAATTTTCAAAGCACTTGAACAACTTTTAAGGTTTTTCTTAACTGAGTAAAGTGTGCTCTGACTCACCAAGTGACCTTGAGTACACGTGACTAACGCACACTTTCCGAATTAAGAAAAGCCATCAGACAGACATCAAAACCATCATAACATCACTTACAAGGAACACGTCCACCTCCATCAGCAGCAAGACTGTAGTTCCTTCCAGTTACACAGGATGTGACAGAATTTCCAACAACAAAGGCGCTGTTAGTTGCTTCGTCGCAGACGTGTCCCCCTGCAGCTTCACAGTAGTAATATCCAAAGTAGTGGAGCACAACAGCGTCCTCTGCAGCAATAGTAGGTACAGATGTAGGTAAGCTGATGATTGAATGATGTGTTTGTGCAAGCACCAAATGGTTCCTTTGTAAACATGCAGTTTTACCTTAGTTATAGCAGGGGACACACAGTTTTTTGTTTAGGTTTTTGTAGATTTCGTGACACCTCCAACATTCCTTTTTCTTCTTTCTCTCTCTCTCTTATCGGGGGTAGGGGTGTGTGGTCCCCTTGACCTTTTCCCAATAATCCACCCTTGTTATAGGGGTATGGAGAAGGTTTATCATATAATAAAAGCTCTGTGATGTTAATTTTCACCATGTTACCCAGAATTCACTGGTACTGCAAGCCTTTTCCTACACTGTCAAAGATTATGGTGTGAATCCAGAATGTTGCTGCTTTCATTCTCTTTCCGTTTCTTCTTAATGCACATTCATATTAGATGTAGAAGTTGAGACTTTGCATTTAAATTTGGTTTGCGGTTAAGAGGTTAGGAGATTTGGGGTGGTGTTAAAAGCACTGAAGGACAGTGTTATACGAGTGATTTTGTCCTTAGCATCGCCCAGAGAATGATGAAAAAAATTAAGACACTTGAAAGTCAGCCTCTGCAGGGAACCTACCTGTAAACAATAATTTAAATTCTGGGACACACAATTCCTGAAGGTAAGGGGTTTTTTTAACAAGAGAAAGGATGCCAACTTAGTTAAACAGATGCTAAAAAGAGTGATGTATTTGTTGCCTGAACTCTCAAGAGTCTTCAGATACTTCAGATATGTTCAGGTTTGGGAATTCGGGAGAGAAGAAGAGTTGTTTGTTAAGATTATTGGTTTCTGGTTATCAAGTTTAGCTTTACTTAATCTCTCTGCATGCATATATTCTCACACAAGATGTATATTTATAATGCATGGGTGCACTTTACCTGTCTTCTGTTGAGGTCATGAACATTTCAAATTATATAAATCAAATTATACTTTTACACGTTTTCTATTTTACCTGTCTTTCCTTGTGTTGACTCAAAGGAAACAGTGAATGGTCTTCCTTCATCAGCATAATTTTGAGGGATGCTCCACTTAACATTAGTAATGCAAGTTCCATTCATTTCCATTCTGCAGGTGTAATCCTCACCTGCAGCATTATTGAGTAAAATTCATAGGGGGCAGTGTTTTCACAATGTTTATATCAGATTTCACTGCTAATTTAATATCACCTTTTACAAATTGTAAACAGTAAGGGCGAGCATTTCGAATTTAAAGACTGTTGAGATAAGCAAATTTTTTACAAGTCAAATTACTATATTAATTTAAACAGTTCATGTTTTCATCTGTTACTTTCCACCTTGTCACAGACTTTAGTAAGACAGCGCAGTGACACGAAGCCAATGCTCAAGCTAAAAAAAAAATGAATACAATGATTACTGATAGAAATAACAAGACAATATAGATACCAGTTAAAATACACGACTTTGCGTTTTATTTTCATAAATGCAGTGAAAAAAATTAGAAGCGTCTACACTCTACACTACAGTGTTTGGGAATCTATACCTCGTGTGTAGGTGCGCAAGAGCATGGCGGGTAGCGAGAACGTTCTTGATAGAGATCGGCATACTTGAATGCAAATTTCTTTATCTTTCTTTCTTTTTTATGGAGGGGGGGGGGGGTGAAGAACTGGATGATCTGGTGTCGCGTAACATTTAAAATTAAGACAATTGTATTATTGTAATATGGGCTCGAAATCGATCGTCTGCTTTTCAAGGGAGAGCACTAGTGTTAGAAGTTGTAGTCTGATATGCAATTTATATCTCCAATATATAAATATTAATGGGAGAATAATGCAATAAGCGTTTTTGAAAGTTTTGGGTCAGTGATTTTCTCATAAATACACAGTCTTTTCTTACGATCTTAACATCATCACAGCGCAGTGTCAGCCAGTCATTCAGTCAGCTCGTCGGAAGCTCAGTATGCAACAAAGTGTGCTGTTTGTGACCACTTGTTCTGATTCGCATGTAAAGTTATTATTTAAAAACTTGGGCTAATACAATAATAATAAATTAATGAGTCTCGAAGCTGAAGAAAAACGCAGTCAACTAGTCTAGGGTTTTTGTTGTTCATACCCTGTACAACAGGGGCCTGCAGCAGACAGGCACACACGCTCCAGATAAGAATCAGTTCTCTCCCCTTGAAAAGCTGGTTTCGAGCTGGTGAAAGTGCCATTTTCGGTGATTTCGGTCTTTCTAGAAGAGGATAAATATCAGTTTACGCTAAAAATTATTATACCGGGAAAAGCTTAGCAATGGATGTGAAATTCTTATCACATAAATCGGGCAACAGACCATCAAAATAAAACTAATTACAGAATCAATTAACGATTACGGTACACTGTAACGTTTTGTGGGGTGTGCTAGAATTCTAGGGAAGAAAACACGAGAAACATACGCCTAGTGCAGACCCTCACCTTTTCAACCAAAAGGTACACGGCCAGATAACTTTACACATTTATTGAACTATGAACATTAAGAATGAAAGTAGAGGAAAGAATGGTGCAATTGAACAAATACGTAACAGTGCGTGTGTGTGTGTGTGAGCGTGATAGCAACAGTTTGAGACACGAAACAATTGTCTGAACACTGAGTAACACAACTAGCATACAATTAAATTCATATGAGTCAATGTGCTATCGTAACAGGCTACTTGCGGAAAATGTGTTATCCAAAACCCGGAACAGAACAGTTAATCCAACAATACAGGAGAAT
>SMGT01005573.1:69292-81956 GCA_004794575.1 Lanistes nyassanus
TCAACCCCTCTCCCCAAAGTTCTCCCTGTTTCCCTTAACAACACGATTTACACCTTCTCATTGGTTTTTCGAAGCTGATCTCTACGCGTTTCTATGAAAGAACGCGTGACGTCTTTCTTTCTATGACTACACAATTTTATGCGTCACTAACGTGTCAATCCTTCAATGAATGAAAGGAAGCTTACTATCAATTCAATGAATGAAAGGAAGTGAGACGATCTTAAAAAAAAATACAACGAACAATACAGCGCTGAAGAAAACCTTCAAAACGTGACATACACTATGGGATAATTAATACGCTAACTACACGATATCTGCGACAGTCAGTAAGCAACGCTGTTCAGTATTTTAAAGGAAACAACAGAGGTCCGCACTTGTTATTAATAACGAGCTAGTTATCATTTTGTAAATCGTGTCACAACAAGGAGACGTTGCTAACAGGATTAATATTTTGAAATTAGTACATGTACTTGAGTAATTGTTGTCTGTGGTTCCGCTTTAACTGTTGCTGCGGAATTCTGACATCCCAGAGCAGAATAAGAGAGAGAGAGAGAAAGAGAGTGAGAGAGAGAGAGAGTGAGAGAAAGAAGGTCTAGACAGGAAGAGAGGGAAAGATAAGTGTGAAGTCAGATTAAGATTCTGAGGTAAGTAAAAGGACCTTATAAAACATATTTTACACCTTGAAATATATATATATATTAAAAAGCAAATGCTCACTTACTCAGGTTATAGGCCTAGCCTTTCTTGATGTGCAGGCTGATTGGTTTGGAACACAGAGAAAGCAAGTCCGTCACAGTGAATCAGTCTGTAATGAATAATAATTGTTACCTCTCACGCTAAACGAGTTTTTCTTCACCAAGTATTGTTTGTGGTCCGAAATACGGAATTCACACACTGAACGAGTTTTTCTTCACCAAGTATTGTTTATGGTATGAATTACGGAATTCACACACTGACACAAGGGGCTGCCAGGCCGGTGATAAGAGTCGCACAAGGTTTGACCCCGAAGAACGAAGTTCTTCTTTCCGTCCAGCAGCGATTTTTCTGCCACCGAACTTTCTTTTCGATCGAAGTAGTGTATAGCTCAGCGGCACTTTCAAGCATAAGCTCGATGAGTCCGCGTGTTTACTTACTCGGCGCTTTTAAAGGACAAGGTAAGCTCCGCCCATTCGCGTGCGTCGCAACTCTTGTTGTTGATCACAGGTGGGTTTCTTATCTACCGACCAGGCGTCTACCGAACCCCTGACGACAGCTCCGGACTGAGTCACGGCCGAGAACCACTTGTTTATGCAGACAGAACTTTGTCTCGTGTCTGCTTTGGTGACGGTATCCGGTGTGTCAAACCGCAGTCGAAAGAAAGGGGATGCAACCATGCAGTGTCTGATTCTGTTTTTCATCAACCATCTTGAAACGTACTTGACACCATGTGTGTACTGCGTGTGAAATTCTTTTTTCCCAATTGAGTTCTGCGCAATCCCAGGCACGCATGACCTTTGCGCAGGCCACCTTTCATCCGTTTAGCGCGAAGACACAGGCTTCAATTTATACATTTTACAAAGGCCAGGAATTCAGAAGCGATCCTTATGTTAGCTAAAAAATCTATTGCATTATCGTATCGCTTATGACAAGGCCAGCTCACTTAGAACCCTTCTCTGTGTGTGTGTGTGTGTATCGCTCGCGCTGTGTGTAGAAGAAAGGGGCAGGGGGCAGAGAATCTGCGGGTTCCGACATAAACACGGGGATTTCTGCCTCGACTCAGTTCGGAGTTTGTTTCACCGGTTCCATAGAGCAGATTAATCTACAAGAGTCAAAAACACTAGTGACTGTAAACATCGATAAATTCACTACTAGCCCTTTATGGAGATGGGCAGGACGTTCGGGATTACCCGATGTTAATCATTAAAGGAAAACAGTCGTATATCTCACACCTGCTGTAAACACGAAACAGACCAATTGAGCGCGCGTGTGTGAGCCTCCGTACGTTAGCATGTGTGTATAATTATTATGTGAGCGTGTGTTTGTGTACTGTGTGTGTGTGCTTGCATCCGAGTATTTATGTTGAGTACTGTTGTATGCATGTAGTTAAGTGGTTAAGCTATATATATATATATAGTTTTCTTGCAATATCGGTATAAGTCGCATTTGAAATCATCATTCATAGCTCACCTTAGAATATTCGTTCACAATCTATAATGCTATGAAGGTCTTAATTTAATGTTGTTTAGAAGTGCGAATTTTAATGTGAATATGCTAGCGTCACGCACGCATGCAAGCACGCAAACTCGAGCGCGCACGAGCCTGATATGTACAAGAAAACAGAGAAAGAGAACTTCGCTGTACTCATATCTTCAAGTTCACTGAAGGGAACCGAAACTTTGCAAATTAAGCAAAGGATTTCGGGTGTTCCGTGTGGACAAAGAAGCAACACAGAGCAAGGCTGCAGCAGGTTCATATATTAAGAATAACCCAAACTTGTGCTAGCCATATTTGGTTTGCACGTGTTACTGTACGTCTCTGGCTGTTTATCATCTCGAGGGGAAAAAAACTGACAATTTCATTCCTTTCCAGACCAATCATTTTGTGCAAATATTAAGGGGTCTAAGTGCACCGAAATGTCTTCAGGGGTTTACATCACAATTCTACTAGGGCTGCAGGCCATAATTTGTTCCAAACAAGAAAAATGTAAGTAGCATTTGTGACTGCAATGTATTAGACCTAGCATAACTTACTGACACTTTGTCTCAAACGTGTTTATATTTTACAATTAGTAAACAGGATTTTACACAATGATTTATTCTAAATTATTTTCTTTATGCTTCAAGTGGGTAAATAATGCTGGTGGTATTCGAAGATGCGAGGATCCCAAATATTCAGAATAATATATTATAGGATGCATTTGTTACTATGCACGAAAAGAATAGGTGTGACCTTTGAACTCTCCTCTCTCTCTCTCTCTCCCTCAGAGGGAGGGAGATATCCGTTATCATGTATCACGATTGCACATGCCGTGACTGCTTTCATCGGACTTCGCCGAGTCGTGCAGACTTCACATCAGGCCCTGGGCTGCCTTGCATAAGCGTTCTTATCTCCTGTTTATACTTAAAGGTGCACGTATAATACACAGGGCGAATGGGCCTCACGACCGCTCTTATGACCAGAAATGCACATACGGACTCTCATGCATCCCAGCATGGCGACATTTGATTATTTACAAACATATTATTTAAAGAGCGAAAAAGATGATAGTCTTTAGACTGTTTTGATTAATGCGTGCACAAACGCACACACACTATACTCGCATGCATATTGTTATATGTATCACACATTTATCTGTTTTTAAACAGATGTTTTATTATTTGTGTTGCAGGTGCAGTCTTGGATTTCTATGATCTGAAAGAAAATATTTTATCTGTCTTTGAGAATGAGTACGCTAATGTGGCTTTTGCAATGAACGTTTCAGCCTGCAGCCATTCGAGCACGCCCTATAAAATAAAGGTACAGACACAGACTAACAACGGCAGTCTTGAATACGACGGGACCATTTCATATTTAAGGCACAGTTGTAGTGGCACACAGCAGAAAGCTGTTAGTTGTGTCACTCCTGAAGGTCCTGCTAAAGTCTACAGAAAAGTGAACAGATCTCATGTTGCAATTCAGTGGGAGTGGTTGTGGAGGGACGCCGAGTTTGGCAATTTTACATTCAGTCGTAAAGAGCTAAGGCTTAACATCTGCTGTAAGTATAAATCCACCAATATTCCTACATTGGATATGTCTCGTTGCTGTGTGATGTTAACATGTCTCTGCAATTCTCAACGTATTTCTACTTGTCTGACAGTGTATGGACAGCACAGTCGTCTACATGTGCGAATCAGTGGGTTTGCACCTTATAAATTTAGAGATGCTTATCTTTCTCTGTCTCTGTGTGCATACGTGCGTACGTGAGTGCTTGCGTGTACGTTCATATACATATATGCATTGAGAAACCTGTTTGAAATGATGTATACCTTTGGGTTGTATTGTTTCTGTTAGATCCTCCGCGTGTCACGAGCCTAACCGTTGACGGACATGATGCTAATGATGTTGACGTCGTGAACGAAGGTCAAGAGGTCAGAATTTCTTGCTCATTTGACAAAGGCAACCCTCCCGCTAACTTCTTTCTTCTGGATGAAAACCGGACTAAAATAAATGCAGTTAGAGGCGAAGAGCAACTCAACTATTCGCTTGCTGTCAGATGTCAAGATGAATGGCCGGTCATCCGATGTGAAGGAAATGCCTCTGTACAGAACAGATCAGCGAATTTCCTTGTGAGGTGTAAGTAGGGAAAAGCAAGAAAATAACAATCAAATGCTTATCTGTGCAAGGCTTCATCCTGTGTGCATAAATTCTTGAAAGTTCTATGTGCATACATGCATGCGCGAACTTCCGAATAAAATATACAGGCACTTGTCATCTACGCTTATATTCTTAGGTGACAAACGGTGATTTTAATCTATAAATATATAGATTTGTTGATCAATGCATATAGTGAACTAAATTGTGGGATGGACTTTTTATTATTGATCTTGCAAAATCGTTAAATAAAGGCTCGATGCTAAAACCACCACCACCACGAGTTCTACAAACAATTGTATTTCTCTGATTCGTGTTAAGCTGTTGGTTTAATCATGTACACAGATTTTTAACTGTTGTTGTTCTTAATGTGAAAAAACAAGATTTATGATTGGACATACCACATTCACAAATTCTTATCCCACAAGACATTCAGTCGTAAATCAGTCATGATAGCCATTTCAGAAGATGTCAGCGAATCTGACCGTGGCTAGTTTCTCCATTTAAATTCTTGAAGGTCAACCACAGTTTATTGACAACCATCCACAAGTTGTCAGAAACGAAACCCACGAAAGCTGGAAATTCAGAGTAAAGGCTCATACAACAGAAATCCAGAAATGCCTCCTCTCACCGTATTCCCTGGGCGGGAACAAAAACATTGACCTCAACTGCATGCTGACCGGAATCCCTCCTGATCTGCTGTTGACTGTTCTCGTTGAGAAGGAAGACAGCTCAAAGTCCGGATACTGGGCGCTAAGTCTTTACAATGAACAAGGCCCTTCGGATCTGCTTGTCTTCAGGGTGTCTCCAAGTGAGTAGTACTTGTATATTCGTAGTTTGTTCTGTTCAACCAGATGAGTGTAACACGTTCTAGCAATGGTAACCTATATCGGTTTGGACATGAACCCTGTTTTAACATAATCTTAGTCTCAGGTCAGTCTACAGAGACACTCTAGTCATTCACTGTAAGTTCCTAATTACTTCCTGAAGAAAAAGAATCACAGCTTCAATATTAAAAAAATATTTTGCTCAAAAATAATTAAATTCGTCTTTCGGGTTTTGTCTATCCTAAACCCTTCCAGAAGACGGGCGGAAGCTTTGAGGACTACATATATTACGATCGCCAAAGTTTCTCTCTGAAAAGATTAAGACTGACTTTGGCATCTTCTCATGCAGACTTCTCACACCACAAAGCCAATATTACAAGGCAATTTTTGATTTAAGATTACTTTAGGGTGAAAGCGCAGGCCAGCGTATCTTGAAAAGCTCATAAAATATCCTGCTACTGGATGGTGACAAGTGAAATAAGCTTTATTTTGCTATAGATCTTATCGATCGCATTTAGGTTATAGACACTTTTTTAATGTCAACCTGCAATTCGTGACATAGAAATCAGTTTATAACAGTTGAGGTATCCGAGACCGTATTCTCTGTACGAAACAACGGTCAAACACTGTGAAAAAGACAAGGAGAGTAGAAATCTCCTTGGTGATTCCGAACTCAAAGCCTGCCGGAAGCTAGCTGCCGAAGCAAAATGCCTGTGGTTTTATTTGGGTGGATGGAAGATGACTAAAAGCTGCATCACGGTGAGTACAGCGCACGTGTCATAGGGAAAATCTAGAGTGCATATTACTTAAGTACTCTGTAAACAAAGTTTGTAGGCAGGTTGCGTTTGGAGTAATTGCAGCCGATTGAAATTTACATTAGCTGCTTGCTTGTCATCTGGGCAAGATAAGAAAATGTTGGAAAGTTGGAGGGGTGCGGAGACAGACGTAGAAGCGGGCAACAGTGATAGACACATTGGGGTGTGAGGGGTGGGGGTGGGGGTGGTGGGAGAGAAAGAGAGAGTAGAACGAAGAAAGGAAAGAGAACAGAGAATGCCGAAAATCTGAGGTCTGTTTACAAGCTGATGATAATGACAACTACTACTACTGCTGCTGCTGCTGCTGTTGCTACTACCACACCACCACCACCACCACCACTATTACTACTACTGGCTGACGTTCCACGCGAAAAATCGTAACTGCCTGAGATTCTTTTTTGTAAGAATGACATTGGTGGCTGAAAGGTTTTCCACAGCAGGTCAGACTATTGTTTGGGCTGTCTGTGGCAAGTCCTAAAAGACTAATTTATTAAATACCTTTTCTCTGCGCAGGTGAAAACAGTGATGCTTGCTGTGCCAAGGAGATAACTGGGCACTGACGAAGCACCGCCTTGACCTTGTACATGATAAATGCATTTACTCAGCTTAAGAGTCTTTTTGGTCATGTTTGATAGTCTGTGTTTCTATGAATGGTTACAATTCATGTTAAGTAATAAATACTCTCTCTCTCCACACACACACACTGTAATGCCTTTTCTTCTTTTTTTCTGAGAATTTTGGTGTTTGAGTGAAAAAAGAACGACAGAAAATTTAACAGCAAGGAAAAAGAAAAATAGGATCTGGGGAGGATACAAAAATGTGTCCTTGTTCAGAAAACGTCACCAGTGGAGAACAAAAGGAACAGCCATGCAAACAGCCAGCACGATAAGTACAAATTTAGTAATTGCTACAGGTCACAAAAATGCACACACCCATACAAACGTGCACATATATACAAGTTAGCGCGCACACTATCGCCCCCACCACTCTCTCTCTCTCTCTTATGCACACAATGCCAGCAGACGATGCTCTCATAGTGTGTCAAAGGTACAAGTTCACATGTTACAAATAAAGCTCACATTAAAAATAGACCTAAAAGCTCAGCCGTCAATAATAAACACAACACGGAAAATAAGCCTAAATGGACACGGAATATTTTAAATGTTTGGTTTCCGCTTCATGAAACTGCGTGGCTCACAGCCAGTCTACAATGTCGGCTTGCTGTGGGGTGCAGGCACTTGACCAAAGTCAGTTCAATGTCAAGTGCTCGGTGCGTGCACCACCCGGCTGGCCTTCACTGACTCTCTGACAGCACGATGAGTAGAACAGGCTACGTGCTGCAATACTTCCTTGTCGATTCTGGCGGGAAGTGTGGTTCTGGCGCGAAATGTTCTGGTCATATAGAATTACGCTGGGCTTAAGTTGCTTTCATTATATGGGGACATGCGTGTTTTCAAACAGCTAACTCACGATTTATTTTAGTGAGGACGCGACCACTGACTTCCCAGGTGAAATGTTGCTGCCCTGGTGGGAAGACTGTATGAGGTTATTGCTGTATTAAGCAAAACACAACAAATATAATTTTGCATACTTATGTGAGTGAGTACTGGAGGGAGGTTGCGAGGGAGGGGGTGAGCTTAACTTCTGAATTTCAGTTCTGCAAGAGGGAAAGAAGGATTTTGTAGAGAGAGAGAGAGAGAGAG
The DNA here is from genome assembly GCA_004794575.1 of Lanistes nyassanus. Lineage (NCBI taxonomy): Eukaryota > Metazoa > Mollusca > Gastropoda > Architaenioglossa > Ampullariidae > Lanistes > Lanistes nyassanus. The sequence goes on from SMGT01005573.1 coordinate 76,967, forward strand.
AGAGAGAGAGAGAGAGACAGACAGACAGACAGACAGACAGACAGACAGACAGACAGACAGACGAGAGGTTGGCAAAGTATGAATGGTAATAGAAATCAAAATAATAATTCTTAAAACTGAAATATAACGCATGTAACTGCGTTGTTAGACAAAAGTAGAATACCGCAGTCCGTAGAATTTATTTGATTTTTGTATCCTTGCAATTAAATCTTTCGGCCGTGACTGAAGCATCATATGCGATCAAGACTGTGAAATATATCGTACAACCCCCATCCCCATCCAACAAGGTGAACGTGTTCTTCTAAGCAGGAAACGGAACATGTCTGCTTCCTTGTGCAAATCCTGGTACAGCCTTAGTGCATCTGATGTGATTACCAAGTAGACAGTTGTTTGGACTTTGCGCTTGTTATCCGAAGCCAGTTCTACCAGATTATATAAACTGCCGTCGTTACACTCGTCGTCGTCATCAATAAAGTGCTAGAAAAGCTATAGTGCACATCACTGATTTTTTTTTTTGGAAGGAAAGAAATGTTGCACACGAGTCACAATAAACGAAACCAGAAAGAGACTTAAGACACACTGGGGTAAGGTTGGGAGGGGATTGAAGATTTGCCAGGATGCAAGCTGTTCAAGTTTGTTGCTATGTCGTGGTTTTCATGGCGGCTGTATGTTGCTGTGAATGTTCTTGGTTTGGTTTTTATTCCTTTAAATCGAGAGGATCAGTAAACTCAAGGGATAGAGGAGTGACTTCTGAGTCCTGCTTGCATGTTTTAATGCACCTCTTTGGATAATTGCAGGTACTCAGCAAACGTGCATCACCAAAATGTAGATTTAAAAAATATCGCCTCGATGGTAAATAAGTCCGCGTCGGAGACGAGCTCTAGATGTATGTGGTTCGTACCCCACTTTCATACTTGAGAGTTCAAAATGTGCAGTCTATAGTAGCTGCTGCCAAACACGTGGTACTATAGGGGATAGTACTGACTGGTTGGCCCGTTGTCAGTATATAGTATATTGGCAGCGTGGGACTGAAGCCTGTTTTTAGCGTCATCCAGGATTGGATGGCTAGTTTAGGAAGGTAGAATTTCCACCTGGAGGTGATCGCACTATCACAGGGAGATGGGGTCCTATTACTCACCTAGACATTGGCCATTAGCATGGAAACTGATAGCTGTGTGACATGCTCAGTGCAAAGAGGGCATGCTGTTCTAGTTTCTTCACAACTACAGGATGTAGTCCATAGCCACTGCTGGATTCGATCCAACACGACACGCGAGCCCTATCATGTAAGGATCCAGCGGCCGCTCCCTCTTCCAACCCTACCATGAATAACATATTAACAGCTCTTTCTATATTCTAGTCATGCTGGATTGATCGGGAATTTCCGTTGTTTGTCAGTGTTGGCATAGACTTCTGTCACTGATACGGCAGATATTCGCAATCCACTCAATGCACTTTGTACTGCTTATAACTTTAGGACATAAGTGAGTTAACATGGATTTACCCCACTATGTCTGAAACTTACTTTGTGTACTGGAAGTAATGGAATACATGTCTTAGCCAAAGCAAAAGCAATAAAAAGCATCAACATAGAGTGAAGTTGTGTCTGTTCGTTAGTGCGTGCGTTCATGCGTACGAGCGCCTGATGTATGCATGGAGAACCTTATAAATGGCCACCATTGCAGTTGCAAGCAAAAACAGAAATACCTTTTAAAACACCTACAATTAGGGCCTATGTCTGCACTGGCGTTAATATTTCACTTTCAACTACACGCTTAATATAGGGGTTTCAACTCTTGGACAATATCTTGGTTCCTGTAACTATCAGAAGTTGCGTCGTGAGGAGGTAGAGGTCATGACATGTTCATTGTGCTGGTAGGGTAAGCATCCGGCATGCGCATGCGCAGTGCACTGACTATTTCAACAGCAGCCGTAAGGGTCATTCGCCCCGTGTATTTTACGTACACCTTTACGAATGAACAGGAGATACGAACACTCAATCAAGCCAGCCCAGGATCACACCACGAAACGCATCAATGCATTAGTCGCTTCTTAGTCAAAGCAAAGCAACCGGTGTATCTCTATGGCCTCTATGGCCTCTATGGCCTCAGTCTGGACTGAGGGGTTCTACTAGTGGTTCAAACAGCATCAGGACTACTTTCTGTACAAAGCGGACAGATTGAATTTTATATACAGCCATAGCTCGTTATTTCACTGTATTGTGGCTCTCAGGTAGGAAGGTTGGTAGATGCTACTTCGTCGTCTGTTTTCTTTAATAATTTTTTGTGTTGTTGTTTTGTAATATTTTGGGAACTTGAATGTTTGCGTGCCCAGAGTCAGAGATTGTTGGGCAAAGTTATGGGGCATGTCTTCCTTCACACCTTCACACCTTCAATGTACTTCTCAAACAAATACAAGGCCATAAGGCCTTGTAAAAAATATATTCACAGTTTGATTCATCCTTTTATTTGAGTTTGAAAGAAGAAGTGTCATTTCATCAATGCATGAAACACAAATTCTCAACTCTACAAGTGCATGCATAATATGTCTACTAAAACTCAGTGTCAGATAGGTTTCAGTAAATATAGTGGTCTTAAAGATGAACAGCAAATGGAGTTGGTATTGAAATATTTGGGGGGTTTTCTTTTCTACGAAACTCAGTTTCACATTTACATGCCAAGATTTAGTTTCTAAAGCAAAAAGAGCCGTTTTGATTATCATGAGGAATTTCAAGAAGTTCGAGGAGCTAAATCTGCCTGAGTTCGTCAAGATGTTTGACCCACAAGTACAACCAATTATCCAGTATGGTGCAGAGGTGTGGGGTTTGTTACAGCCAATTATTGTTAAAAAGGTTCATCTACTTGCTTCGGTGTATATCGACGAGCACCAAATGATTTAGTTTATGGAGAATTTAGTCGCTACCCTATTTTTACAACTCATATGTACGTTGTATTAGCTATTGACTGAAACTAACCAGAATGGACGCTGGATGATTGCTATTCAAAACCTACAAGCTGTTACAGATGTTGGACAGAAAAGGTAAAAATACGTGGATGACGAAACTGCTTTGTCATTATGGTTTTACATATGTATGGATGAATCAAAGTGTTGGTTGTATGAAATCTATTTTGAAATGTTCTAAGCAAAGAATAATTGATGTTCGATGGCAAAATATGGAATTTTCATGTACAGAGAAGTGATCGATTTGATACCAAGAGGGAGAGAGAAAGAGAGAAAAAGAGAGAGATTGGAAAACAATAGGATGCACAAAGTATTTTAAGATGAGGAAACTAAATATAAACAATCAGGATGAATATGAGGGTATTTATTTCTGCAAAACACACACCACATCTAAAATAACACGGCAAAGAGTGGAGAGGGAAAGAAAACAAGCTGTCCTGGTGCAGTGGCTGTACAGGTTGGTGCAGACTACACAGGACGTTGAAAATATATTCTGCCGAAGATTGATGTCCAGGGGACGTCACCGCGACCCGGACTAGATGAGCAATCTCCCTGTACAAAAGAAAAACGAAATATAAAGTTTATACTGTCATTTATATTTTGTTGAATTATGTTCCTGACACTCGACCTTTTACCACTACACCTCTGAAGACTCGGGAAGTGTTCCGCCAAACATTCACAGAACGTCGAATTGCATTTAGTTGTGATGAAGCGGGTTCGCTCAGCAAACTTTCCTCTTTCCTCTCCCTCAACGAAGGCAGGTTTTCGTCAAAAGCCGCCTACATGCTTTATTCAGAGCCGACACTGCTGCTGCTGCCCGCTGGCTGGGTTTTCTCTGAGGGACTGACCGTTCTGATCTTTCCGCTCTCTCGCCTTCTGCTCTGCCCTACATGGTTCGTCACCCACTGTTCACTGCTTCACTGTTTCACTGCATGGTTCTCCTCTCTAGCCCTCCTCCTGCTTCGCCCTACTTCAGGACTGTCTTTGTCGGTTGGTTGGTTATTTAAAGGTATAGTGCTTTCACCTCGCGGGTGATTTCGCACTATAGGAAGGGGGCGATGGAGTTCTATTACTTAGCTATACACTGAAATAACCACCAGACTGATAGCAGCAGTAAGATGGTCAGTGCGGACAGGCAATTTAATTAAATTAAGCTGCCTTTTGTCTGGTCCGCACTCTACTTTTATCTGGTGGGGGCGAGAGGGCGACGGGGGCAATGTGAGGCCCAGCAGCAGTTAGCCGGTGTACGTGCGGCGGATACCGAAATTTATATTTGTTACATGCACAATGGTTACAATGAAAAATCCGAGAATTTATCTACAAAGACATGAAAATATGCGACTAATAGTGTGCGCTTTGCTCTTGCTGTTAGTGTAAAGACAGTTTAGTAGAGTGAGAAGGAATAAAGATAATTACGTTAAAATGCAGTTTTGCTAGCTAGGGTGAATAAAAATTTTGCGTACAAACTGACCTAATCTACTAAGACATTTGATGAGTTTACTATCTAAAGAAAGAGTATATGGAGTAGAATCAGAGGATGTTAGTTGTTAGTATCTGTAACTATCCTAGAAGGATATAGAAACGTTTAAAGAGAGTGCGCCTAACACAGCACGTATGAGATGACGCAGCGCGTCACAGTCACGTGTCGCTGGCGGTATCCAGCCTGTAACCTGATACCGCGCGATGGCTGCGTGCATCACATAGTACTAAAACAATAAACCGCCCATGCATAGAGGGAGATAATTACTGTCGCGGTTTTTTCTCTGTCGTGTCTAGGGGTATGGCGCTTTATGTGTTTTACTACTCTGCTCGTTCGACTCGAGTTATCACAACATAAAAATGTGTCAAGAAGGGGGAACTAACACTGCAATCACTACCTAATTTCCTCAATTTCTAACCGGCTCAAGCCCCCACCCCCTTGCTTGTCACGCGCACAACTTAACAAAAGCAGGCAACGATAATACACTACTCTATTTATTTACAGTTACTCCAGAATATTTCACTACACAATGAATGATGCTCCACTATA
>SMGT01005573.1:82228-97069 GCA_004794575.1 Lanistes nyassanus
GACTTTTGCAAACGGCATTTCACATTTCGGCGCTGAACATTTGCGGTCGGTTGCCTATATAGCCCTGCGCGCGGACTTGCAAGCGCGCACTACCCGTTCGGGGTGGTGGTCTGTAGCCCGTGGAGGGTGGTTCGCCCCCACCTCGCAGCCGACCCCCCCTCAGGGTGACGGGTCAACCGGGGGACGGGGTGCGGGTTCCCCTCGCTCTCAGCCGGCTACCTTCCCCACTCCACCGCGCGGTCTCTCGTGGCTATTTTGTCGAACCAATCGGGTCGCCCGTAACAATTCGCTCTACCTCCTGATTGGTTAGGGCAACTAGACGCCTGAAAACTCACAACAATTACCAATAGAAAATATGTCAAAAACTGTAAAAAAAATAAAAAAAATAAAAAGTACGTTTGGGTGATAATTTGGATGACACAATACTCTGTGTACACATTGCATGAGTATAATAACTAATTTGCAAAAAAAGTGTTATACTACATCACCAGGATGAATATCATAATTCCTGCATTTGTTTCGTACTTGGCGTGATATACGAAAGATAGGCTGCATTTTAACCACGACACAGAACGTAAATGTAGTGACATCGCAACTGTTTTCCTAGCGTCGTTCACAAGTAAGTAAACTATTTCTTCCCAGCAAACGAAAACTTCAAGCATGCAGAAAATGAATAGTTGAAATGTCTACATCAAAATGGGATTGCTCAGACGTAGTGAAAAGGTGACACACCTGATCATTCATCCCGGTATTTTCACATGGTCGTCGACGTTATTGTCGTTTGCGTCATCCTCAGCATGAACAGCCACGGCATAGGCACGTCTACCAAAAATGATATTAAACATTACAATAATAAGAAAAACAGGTGTCTGCAGCTTGGAGGAAAAACCTTTCTTAAATTTAAAACAAGGGAACTGGACCAAGCTAAGAAAAAACAAAGACGAAGACAATCTTAAACTAAGTATATAAAAAAACAATATATGAAATGGAAAATAGTTTTGTAGAAATGTAAGAATTTTAAGAGCTGATGACTAATATGATATGTGGATTTTAATCTCCTAAAACTCAGATAAACTAACTGTCAACAGTTCTGTTTCGCTTGTGTAGCCGGGTGGTGGTTACATAAAACCCAGGCGCCCACCCAGCCGGCCCCTGCACTCTCTTAGTCGGCATGGCGTGGGAAGTTGCATCGTGCGCCTACTGGTCGTCTGTTACTTAAGAGTGAAACAAAGAAAAACAGGTGACTGCCGCTTGGAGTAAAACCTTTCTTAAATATGAAACAAGGGAACTGGACCAAGCTAAGACATGACAAAGACAAAGACAATCTACATGTTTCGGGACACATCTACTGCAGATAAGTCTTTTTCCGTTTCGTTTCTTCATCGTTTGTTTGTCGTCCTGATGAAGGGGTAGTGCCCCGAAACATGTAGATTGTCTTTGTCTTTGTTATGTCGTAGCTTGGTCCAGTTCCCTTGTTTCATATTTAAGAAAAGTGAAACAAAGGGTATCTGTGTCTTCCGATCCCCTGACCCAACGGGGGGCCGGGAAGGCCCAACAGCCGTAACCCTTTAATGCAAGTTAGGTGCGGTCACTTTTCCCAGGGAAGGGTAGGGCCACTTAGAGAGATAGGGGTGGCCAGGGTCACTCGAGAACAAGGGTGGACTGAGCATCTCGGAGGGAGGCGAGGGCGAAAGGTCAGCGACATTGTGCGAGGAGCGTGGTTAAAAAGAGGAGAAGAAATGTAGACAAGCAGTTAGTTCATTCAGGAGTTCAGTGACGATTGTGATCCGAGAGAGTGCATTGAGATGTAGAGCGTCGAGCCAGTGACTCGGTCTTGAGTCGCTGTGCGCTCACAGTGACGTGAGAGAGAATAAAGTACACGGAGATGTAAAGACGACTTGTTGCTGTGTCCAGAGTGGAAGGATGCCAGAGCCATTGCCCCGCCTGTAATAGGAACCGAACCCGCTACCGCTCGACCCGGTTACACTTGTATGGCCAGAACATTTCTTCTTTAACTGAAATCATCCTAGTCGCATTAATTCATAAATTAAAAAGCTCCCTAAGCAAAAACAAAAAACAAAAAGTACACGATTATGCGCATCAGTCAACAGCAGATCTTGAATATTCTTTGTTCTCCTTCTCTTCAAAAACATTCTTACTGCTCCGTATAATGCCTTACCTGTTTGAAAAAGGTGCTATGTTGTCACCGTGAATGACTACAATACATTGGTCGTCTTCAGGCAGATGCTCTGATGGTCTAGGGATTAAAAAGAATTTATGGCATTACTTATAAATGAACTGCTTTAATAAAGCAGCAAAAGGAAAACACACACACAGACACACCCGAAGACACACACGCAGACACACACACATGCACGCACAGACACACACACAGACACACACAAACACGCACGCACACACACACACACACACGCACGCACAGACACACACACACACAGAAAAACACACGCACGCACAGACACACACATACAGACACACCCACACACATACGCACGCACACACAGATTGACCCACTACCTTAGGCTTCCCCTCCTCTAAAAAAATCCCGAAGCATTTACCCTTTTTATCCCTGCATACAACACACTACAAATCACGAACCACTTACCCACTAATAAATATACACCGCACATAAAAATTTCAAACTGTATGTGCGCGCACCCACGTGTGTGCGTGAGAGTGTGTCTGTGCGTGCGTGCGTGCGTGCGTGCATGTGAATGTCCTTATCTGCACTTATAAAATATGTAATACTTCACACATTGTTACATTTGCAGACATGATAAAAAAGCCATCATTGTAAACATACGTGTAGGTGACTTGCTCCTCGAGTGCTGAAGATACTGTTCGGCCTTTTCGGAGTGTGACGTGTGGGCCCTGGACTGGTGAAGTCAAATCTTCCTCACATTGTTTGCCACTGAATAAAAATTAAAACAAAAAAAAAAAAGAGAGAACACTTATCTTCTTTAAGATTGTTTTCCATTTGAATGTTCTTAACATTACTAAACTTTTTTTTTTACTTTGATTTACACACAGAATACTTCCAGAGAACACAGCCAGTGAATATGTCATATTAGATAACAAGGTATTTAAAATGTCCATCCACTCCCATTGGGGTGGGGGTGGGGTGGGGGAATAAACATGCATAACATTTAATAAAATTGAAAATGTTTTCACAACAATATCTGTAAGTAAGTAAGCCCTCGTAGTCAGTTTGCGGTAAACGTCAGTCTTCGGACGTTTTACTGAGGCACCACTTAACGTAAGAGTCGTTACAACGACACTTTACTACAGCCTCACAGTGACACCTATCATAAAGATTTCCTGCATATGTCTGTAATTAATCTTACTTTATTTCACAAGGCTTTATACATTAAATTTAATTTAGAGTGCTGTTTAGCTTTTTAATGTATATTCTTATGTAGCTATCTATCTGTTGGACTGCAGGAAAGTACGCCGGGTTTTGGTGACATTTTTTTAATGTGAAACGTCATTCGAGTAACGAAGGTTATCTTCTAACTGGAAGGCGGGCAAACGGTGTTTTAAATTCTGTTGTACAAAATGGTGAACGAACCAGGGTGGTCGGAGAAAGTTTTTGCAGGAGAAGGTAGATGAGTGAAGAGAAGGCAACATGAAAAGAAAAAAAAGTTATTTAAAATAACATTGTTACCAATCGAACAACTTTTGTAAAGCTTCCATATCTGTGCAGTCCTCAAAGTCTCCATGTTTCTTCACAAAGACTTCCCTGTTTTCATTTGTCTTTTTTTTTCTGCAAAGGCACAACACGCTGGAAATAAAGAACATTTGAATTATCGGTTTTCAACTTTAAAACGATTTACTTTCAAATAGTGTCAGTTAAAACGAACGACGACCAGAGCTCCTTCAAATTTTGTATATTTTGCTAATAACACTAAGTAATAATGCATGGGGAATTATGCACGCATTTACTTACGTAATCCATTTCTTTGGGTGGTTGATTACTGAAACGAAAAGAAAAAAAGGAGAAGGGAAATAAAGTGATCAGTTGCTGGAAGTATAGATTTGTAAGCTTCAAAGTACGTTGATTACAAACTTCAGTTGCCGAACATCTAAAGTCCTCATTTTTCAAGGTAGTTCAAATGTTCATTTCGATTGCAGGTTTTGATACAGTTTATATGAAGTATTTTAATTGGACCAATAAATATCATATTCAAAACATATAATTTCTTTTCTTTAATTTTGTTGTTTTTTTATCGTAAAAGTAAATTGTAAATTGGTTTTACCTTCTCTAAAAGTGATGTTCTTCCATTTTAGGATCACAAAGCCCAGAACTAGAACTAGAAATAGGCCTACCGCCACTGCTACGGCAATTATAATATCACGAGGAATGCCATCTGGACCTGAAGCATAAATATAAATTTTAAAAAAACAATAAATGGCGCTGCCGAATATCAGGTTTTCACTACCTTGCCAAGACGTATAGGGATTGTACATTCATTTAAACTCGAACACTTCCTAACAGTGCTGTATAATTCAAAAGTAATTTTAAAAAGACATCAACCACAGGAAGAGTTGTGGATTTGGCGATAATGTCATGCTATCCCATCAAAATACAAGTTTAAATATTCGGCTATTGTCTATACCAAAATTCGAATACCTGCCATTATTTGACAGAACATAAGCCCGAAATACCAAAATATTCAGTAGAACTCGAATTATAATTGTGTAAAGACAGGATGCTAGAAAAACAAACAATAAATAGGCCTACAGTCAGGTACCGAAGTTGCTTCCCCTGCCATTAAATAATCTGTGGGGAATCAGATCAACAAAACGGTATTTAAATTACATATAGTAGAACTGGAAATTCTACATAGAACAAGACAATGCTAATTATCAAGCAAGGTAAACAGTTTAACATTGCAATTAAGAAAAGTTCTCTGAAAACCTGTCTTTTCTCTCTCCCATAACACGGTTCTATCCTTCCTTGTCTGCGTCTTCTCTGCGGTAACTCACGTGAAGGTACTTGCGCGTGCATGTGGGCGGTCTCGCACGCATGGGTGTAAGAGATAACGAAAGGGAACTCGGGGAGTTAGGCAGAAGAGAAGTTTATTAAAGTGTGTGGACGCATAATGAATAGAATACAAGAGGCAAAACATGAGAGGCTAGGAGTCCCAGAGTCTACTTACCTGTGGAGTTCGAATGGTTGCTGTTGTTATCGGGACCTATATCTGGAAGTTTCCACGTCTTAGGTTAATGAGACTTGTATACAACGTATTTCAAGCTTAACATACAATAATAAAATTTATATCGCTTTAAGCGAACACAATTTTTAAAAATGTGACACGTTAAGGAATAAATCTTTGAACAATATCTTTTATATTGGAAATTTAGAGTGTAAACAATGTTTTTTATACAGTAAATAAAGAGTTTCTTCATATTTGTCTGCAACAACTGTGTACACTAGGTTATGGAAAATGTAACATTAAAATCCATTTCAGTATTGTATCTGTTCCCTTATTAAAATGCACAGTAAAGTCCATCTTTCTATCTCATCACACATTGCAAAGCAACAATAAAACAAACGAACTAATACTTTTTTTTTGCATTGTCAGCTATTTTTTTAAACAGTAAATTGTTTGCTTATATTCCTGATTTGTCAGCTTACACTAAATTCTATGTGTTAAAGCGTTCAAGTTTTAAAGATATAGATTTTAAGAAACATTAATTAATTTTTTTTAAAAAGTATCCTCCTCCTCCTCCTTTGGCTAGGGGTGCAAGAGACATAAGCATTACCAACAGTAGACTTCTAAGAAATTGAAGCAGCTTCACCTTTCAATGGCCACTGGCAGGTAGTGGCGTTGGTTAGGATTTGGTTAGACGTTTGGCATCTGAAGTGCCCAGGTTCTCTGTTATTAAAGCTCTCAGGTACCCATACCTTAGGTGACATCAAGGCTTCCTTGACTGTGAAATTGTGTTCATTAAAACACGTGTACTCTTCCTGCGAAGGTAGACAGTTGACTACCAGTTCTGTTCAACATAACGAAGACGAAAACGGTAATTATAATGATGCAAAAGATTATCTGTCTCAATGTATATATATTTATATACTGGCGCAGCTAAACACTACACTTTTGTATACCCTCCCCCCTATTTAAGATGGATATTTATATATAAATAACATAAAGAGTTGAAGGTTCTTGTACCCTTTTATGATATAGTACTCTTTACTTGGCTTGAATCCAATAATCTATTCTAAATGTTCAGTATTGAATATATATTTAAAATGTAGACTTTAAAAAAAATTGTCTGAAAGTAGGCACTTTAATCAATCCTACTGCACTTTCTTATTTCATGCAGATTAGCTCTAGATTTCCTTATCATACCAGAACTAACTCAACACATATACTTTCATATTGGTCTTTACAGAGGTTAAATTTGAATATCCAGGAAATAATTCAATGCAAGAAATAACAATTAAATGGCAGGTGAAGTGGAACACGGAGCTGTTGAGTCAATCTGCATGAAATAAGAAAGTGTATCTTCATATAATTAATTTAGTCATGAAATGTATATGTGAAATAAATGCAACTATAGAAATAGTATTGAAAATGACAGAAAACAGTATTGCTGGCAAGGTATTAGAAAGAAATTGAAGACAGCTATCACAGCAAAGCAAACGAATCAAATTTTCGATTTTCTTGGTTTCTTACTTTGTTGGTGGTTTTCTTTTTCGTGAAAGTAGACAGAAAAGTCCCTGCGACCTGGAGAAGGATGCATGCAGGCAAAAGTCTTGTTCTTGCCTTTTGTATCAACCCACTTGCAGTCCATGTTATAACACCTGAAAGAGATATTGCCTTCAACTATTTCCATTTGGGTACAATAGCGTCTCCTCAAAGTTGTACCCTGTAAACAAGAACACTTATTTGTTACCGAAACAACGCATTTTTCATTGATCTAGAACGCTTTAATTGAAAAAGTGTTCTGTTCTGTGGTCTTGAAAATGTTCAAATAGGCGGAAAATGTATAAATGGTTTCTGACCGTGTTCCAAATGTGTGGTCAGCAGCAAGTGTTCAGTCAAGCAGGAACATGCTAAGAACATTCAGAACACAGGTAGGACACATCCTATTTACATCCTATTTACACACGCAGCACATATTTTGCACCTGCTTTTACACTGTTACGTGTAATTATTGCTAGAAATGTTTAATTGTAGGTGGTACTTTGGGGTCTCAGTTCAAGGGTTTCGACTTCGCTCAGTCTTGAACTAAGCCTGTGTCTAATCTTCAGTTCTAACTCCTTTCCTCTCCATAGCCCATAAAGCTCGTAAACCCTAACCCTTACTACGAAACTAAATCGTAGAAACCTCTAGTAGGAATGAAATAACATCGGAAACCCGAACGAGCGTTCAAGCTGTGCTCTAAATAAGGTATAAAACGATGCTCTGACGCCTCGGTGATCTAGTGGTTAAAGCATCCACTTACGAAGCAGGAGGTCGGTGATTCGAATCCCTACCGAGTCATACTTAAGACTTAAAAATTGGCAATCTAGTAGCTGCCCTGCCAGACGCCTGGCACTATAGGGAGCAGTACTAGGTCTGGTTGGCCCGGGGTCAGTATAATGTGACTGGGTGAGACTGAAGCCCGTGTTGCGCCATCAGTCCCACGTGTGGCAGCACGTAAACTTTGTCTAAGCAACACAGTCCTGATATGCACACAGTTAGCGACTGCACGTTAAGCAAGAATTATCTCCTCCCGCTATCGCTCGAAAACTCCAATGTGAGGAGTTGTCTTCTACAAAGCCCTAGATGTCGCTAACAATTGTAAAGGCAAACCACATTTGATTACTATGGACTACCTAAGGTAGTTTTATTGACTATTATTTATGCCGTAAACATGGAGTCAATTTACATAGGACGGTTTAATTATGCAATCTTGTGCACCTACGGTATAATAATATTCTGCCTGCTGGAACCCAGGATATTCGCGATTTTTCAGGTTATGTCTAAATATATTCTATTGCAAACTATTTCTGAACACCTGCAATGACCACACTAAACGCTGTAATCGGTGTCAGTCCCTCTGTTTGCTTGTCTGCTTGCCTGGGGGAGTTTAAAATTTATTGTTATGTGTGAACATTTGTCAGGAGCAATACTTAAATAGTTGTAAATATCAAGAATAATGATAATAGTTTTTCTGCTGATATTGGTGAGGAAGAAGCAAGGGCGCGGTTGACTACGATGTCTTGGTTTTGTGTGTGACAGCAGTTTCATTACCAATGTGTGTTTTGAGAGTGAAAATACGATGCACAGTATTTCTGAACAAATACTCTTTCGAATGACCCACGCCTAACATTGTGCACTTAGTGTTATGTGTCGTCCACAGCAGCTAGACGACTGTAGTCTACTGGCCAAAAAGCACTGCTGGGCTTAAGGCTAATACACGAAACTGAAACTGTTGAAAGAAAAGTCTTTTGTGACTCACTCTGATCTGCACCCAGACGAGGAAGTAATAAGTGATTCTATAAAATGACAGATTTTAAGAAGTATCTTCCCTTTAACTTTCAGTATGTCGCATAAATATGTGGCTCTGTCAGCACTCAGTGAAAGTGTTAATCTGTGTATCATTAATCATGTTTGGTGTGTATATCTACTCATGTCCGTGGCTCTGAAAGAAATATTGTCTTCAAAATGTGAGTTTTTCAAATGGTATTTTCTGCTTTTAAGAGATATTTTCTGATTTACACAACTAAAAACTAGTCCGTAGTCTCTCTTTTCAATTTGCAGCCTACACAACGAGATTAGTAAGCATTATATTTCAAATATATTAATATAAGTGCCTGAAATTTAAGAAAATTTATTGAAGGCTTTATAATATGAAACAAATTATTTAAAAGGTATAGGCTGTACTTGCACACATAGAAAAGTTTTTAACCAATCCATTGTTAAAGCGATTAAGACAAGACTATTAAGATCCCGTTAAATCACATTTCGCTGAAATCCGAAGACCCTTTATAAAAGGGGAAAGAAAAACAAGGTAAAAGTAATAACCTCAGTGTACGAATACTTAGAAATCACAAGAAGTCCACTGTAGCTTGTTTAAATTAATGTTTTCTTGCTGGTTATGGTCAGTTTTAGAAATTAAGTTTCATTGAATTGTGGTCATCTTCACTTAGTTATTAGTTTTACTCACGACTGTGTGCAATTGCGCGTGCACCTGCACATCCGATTCTGTGCGCATTTCTGCGAGTGTGTGAATCTGTCTGTGCGTCTGTGTGTGATTGTGCGTGCGTGCGTTCTGACTGGGGGCAAGATTGTGGGGAATTGCAACCACCTACGTGCATGCTTGTGTGTAAGTAGACAAACGCACGTTGTATTAAAAAGTCAAATCTGTTGAATGTAGGCAAGCATCGATAGCCTAAAAAAGTGTGTTTATTCCATAGGTGGAATATCGAACCTACATGAAACATGGTCAGGGAAACAGAATGCTTCTGTAAATCTCACCTATCTCCTCAACGTTACGGACTACACGGAATCAGACATTTACAACATTTTGTTTGAAGTGTGCGAAGACGAGCATTTGCAATCACGATGCAACTGCTTATTGGCTTGGCAGTCTTACGAAGGCCCTTCCATCGAATGCTATCAGGGAGAAAATCAGATTTGTTCAGTTCACCATCGAGGCCGTGGCAGCTTTGACATCCAGGTTTCATATCCTGCCAGTCGGGCATTAAGCTTGATGAAATTGTCCCTGATGAAGAGCACCGCAAAACGCGAGACGCTGAAAATGATTCTAATTGATGTTTTATGTAAGTATAACCAACAACGATTTCTCCAGAAAACTACTAGAAGTGCTGGCTGTCATGGTGGTGGAGGTGTGTAAATCGTTATACCACGTAGAAGGATGTTTATATCAGTGGCGCTGGTCTTGGTTGTTACAGTAGTGGCGGGGGTGGTGTAATGGGGGTAGGCTGGTTTTAGCAGTGGTTATGGCGTTGTTGGTAGTTACACCAGTGGAGACGTTAATGATGATGATGGCCACAAAGCAAATGACGATTATGCTTACAACAGCTCTACGACAATCCTGCCACTGCTTACGTCGATTTGCAGAAGTGGGGGTTAGGGTAAACTCTTTCCATCCAACCCCATTATTCTTTTTACTATCCACTCTTTCTCAATCTCTCATATCTCTCCTTCCTAGATGGATACTTTTTTCTTCGCTCTTCGTTGTTTATTCATCTTCTAATATTACTCCTTTTGACTGGTACTAGAAGAACGCCAGTATCCCTTGCCCCTCCGCACTACATCGACCATCTGTGTCGATGACATTAGCATCAATTTTATAGCTGCCCCAACACTCAAAATACCAACAGGTGTAGCTCTCGATCAGTCGCTAGTATGTGGTGCGCGGGTAAACTGTGTTATATTGATGCAACAAAATCTGGTTCAGGCAATATACTTTAGTTGCAGTCTACAACTATATACTCTACAACGCTTTTTAATGCATAACAATCATTCTGTAAAAAAGTATAATCTCAATATTGATAAAATAAATTTTCTATGAAAATGGAATGTGAAATAAGTGTAAAGTCTATGAGAGATAGATTTGTAGATATTTACAGACCGGTGTTACATACGTTTAAGGTAGAACTATTTAGATAGGGACTGGAAATGTATGTATTACAAATCTTCTTCACGCGCAATACTCTCTTGGGGTTCAATACGTTTGTATATCTGTGTGTGTGTGTGTGTGTGCATGTTTTACTACAGATCCGCCAAGAGTTACAAGCCTAACTATTGACGGACGTGAAGTTGGTAATTACTATACGGCTGCTGAGGGTCAAACGCTCAACATCTCCTGCTCCTTTGAGAAAGGGGATCCACCCGCCCTGTTTCGCCTCTTGGATCAGAAGAACCGAACGGTAGCTACTCCAACACAGGAAATGCCACTCACATACTCGCTTTCAGCCGTGTGCAACAGCAGTGACTGGCCGAGCGTCAGATGTGAAGGAAATGGTTCGGAACTAAACAAATCCGTGTCGCTTATTTTTATCTGTAAGTACACAGGAGGCATAAAGACCCACTTGAATTGAACTCTGCATATCTGAAATCTGTATGAGGAAATGGGTCCCTTTATTTGATTTTAAGTTTGATGGTGATGTGTTTGCCTGGCCATAGGATCAGCGGTGGCTGTGGTTATGGACAAAAGGAACTGGCTCCAGTGACTACAAACGGATCGTCATCTACATTCATATCTTGCAATAACTAAATCCAAATTTACTTTTTAAAAAAAATATCCATACTGCATGTAAACCTTATAAGAATATTTTAACTCGGCCCTTTGACAGACGTGTTCATAGACAGGATATGTAGAACAAATAATTCATTCATACTGTGGAGTTACGTCCCTTGTACAATTTACATCTGCACCCTCACCATTTATCTAACGAGTTTCGATTTATGTGTCTCAGGCCCTCCTCTGTTTATTGGTCAGCCTGTGACAACCATAAGTAGTTCAGCATTTGATGCTGCAACATTCCGCGTGAAAGCTCACACGACAGCAACTAATGGATGCTCCCTGACATCTTTGAAAGATAACTCCACTGAAGAAATTAACTGTACTCTAAGTGGTAACACACCTGACCTTATTTTGCATCTGCACCTTAGCAAACAAAAAGCTAGGGAAGGACTTTGGACATTAACTCTCCGTAACGAAAGAGGTTCATTGAGGTCAACTTTCAGCGTCATTAAGGACTCAAGTAAGTACAGTAAAAAGTCGCTGTATAGTAAAAAGTAGTTGTAAACGCAGTTGTGTGACAACAAACAGCTGTTCGATCCTTGCCTTACTTCCATTACGAAGGGGAGAGAATCTAGGAGAGAAACGGTGATGTGGATGAGAGGAAAGGAGATCAAAATGTAGAGAATAGAGGGGAAAAAGTATAGTGTGCACAGAACAACGTAGAAACGAAGAGACAATATGAGAGAAAATTAATAAAAAGAGAGGACTGAGTAACCAAATGAAGACAATGAGTGCGATTTGCAAAAGCCAAGGAATCAGGATGAAATGAAGTATGCTGGCACAGATACACGTGCATCTTTATCGATGGGAGACTAATTATAACTTTCGTCTTTTTTCGTTCAAACTGTCACATTTTATGACAGTAGAAGTTTTCACAACTTTGTATTAACGGTTGTTTGTTCACACTCAACTTAAAGAGGTTATTTTATCAGGTTAAATAACTTTTGTTTTACAACGACAACGCCGATGATGACAAGAAAGATGACTCACGACTCACGATCTGAAGTTCTCAAACAACATTAGGTTCATTTGAGCAAAATGTGTTAGCATTGAGAAAACTCGTTTACATTACTTTTTCACCGTCACTGATTCTTTTTTCTCCTTTTCCACGTCTGTATGTTTTTATCCGAGATGTCTGTCCTTTCTCTTGCCTGAATTTTCTATCTGCTGTCTTCCTCTGCCTGTTTTCTCTTGATTCTTTCTTTAATCCGTTCTCTCCTCCTCCCTCACACACACACACACACTCTCTCTCTCTGTTCTCTTGTCCATCTCTTTCCTTACTTCTGTCTGTCTTTACTCTCGTCTTATTTTGTCGTATTTTCTCCTTTTTTCAAGTGAATTCTACAGTTACGTGTATTATCATGCCACGCCTTTTGTCCTGAGCGGAGGGCCAGGTTGATGACATAAGCGCATTAATTTGTTGCCAAAAGGCCTGCACTACGTTTTTTCTCGCTTGCCCTGATAGTTCGTGAAAAAAAGTGCACAATATTGTTTTTATGTAACCGACCCGAACTTTAAATTGAGTGGTAGAACTGTAACTGCCATGGCTACACGAAACTAGTATCCAAATGGGTAAATGTCGTCACATTTTGAAAGATCCACGGCGAAAGACGTTGTAATAAGTGAAAACAAAAGCAGACAGGGACGCAGCAGCAACTAACAATAATTTCCTAGTAGCACGATAGGAAATAAAATGAAGGTAAGTATGATAACCCTTATACAATTTATATTTCAACTTTTATTTAACTTTTTTTCAATGAGAAAAAACAGTCAAAAAGAATAAGTAAAAAGCTTATCACCAGAAAGCGTTTGGAGTAATTCAACATGTAGAAGAATAAAGGCTGTTGCATTGACTGTCAAGAAATAAAAAAGTAACAGAAACAAATACAGAGAGATAAAATTGTACGGTTTGTTCACAGGTGTGTGCTTACAGACGCGGTTGCCTATGTGAACATTGTTATGAACTTTTAAAAATAATTTTCTTTTACTTAGGTGTCTGTCATCAGGAAAACTGAACCGATTGTCTACAATTGAGAAAAATCAGCGAAACCATAAAGTAAATGAGGTGAGCGTAGACAACTTCATTGCCTGACTACAGGTTCCAGGACCTTTTTTTAAGTGATAGAAATCTCATGAAAGGGATTCCAATAACTAAATAAAACGAAGGTACATGCACCGTTCTTTTTATCTGAGAAAATTAATTTAGACAGAGACAGACAGAGAGACAGACAGACAGAGAGGCAGGCAGGCAGGCAGAGAGACAACCGGGCAGGCAGGCAGACAGACAGACAGACATTCTGGAAGGTAGGCAGCCAGATATACAGACATGCTGAAGATTGTACTGACTGGGATTAACATGGTTATTTCCTGCAGTCAAATTGTCCAGCTCCGCGTTAAACATTTACAGGCAATACATGTATGTATGTATGTATGTATGTATGTATGCATGCATGCATGTATGTATGTATATGGATGTATGTGTGTATGTATGTGTGTATGTATGCATTCATGCATGTGTGTATGTGTGTGTATGCAGGCATGCATGTATGCATGTATTTATGTATTTATGTGTGGTGCATGAATGTGTGTATGTATGTATGCATGCATGTATGTATGTGTATGGATGCATGCATGTATGTATGTGTGTATGTATGTGTATGTATGCTTATATTTATGTATGCATGTATGTATGTGTATGTGTGTATGCATGTATGTATGTGTGTATGTACTCACAATATCTTTTTGTTGAAAATGTTGGTGACTTTTTTTAGAGGCGCGGTAACAGACAGTCGGTCCCTTTTGTGGCTTTATGTTCTATTAATATATGTTTCCAAACATCACGTAACAGAAATGATAATATCAGTAGGAGACTAAAACCGTGGATTTATATTGATTAATCTAAACAAAATAAGATTATGTAATCACTATCAAAGCAAAGTGTCAATGGAAATTTGTGCATCCCAAAGTCAGCACATGCACTGTGTTGCTGAAATGCGTAAAGATTTTTTTTGCCTAATTCAATTCAGGTAAGCACTTTCTGCATTATTTGTTGTTCTACTTGTGTTTTATCCCAGCTGTCTTTGGGATTGCTGGGGAACTACACTCACGTATAAAGGTGGTAAGAGAAAGATAAAGGTGGCAAGGAAGAGAGCTAGAGATAAGTGCGATCGGATTGACATTATATTACAGGGTCCGTATGCATGACAACGGAATAGCTGACTTGTTTCTGCCGTGGCTGATATTCTAGAATAAGTTCCTTGAATTTCCCATACACGAAAACCGAATAGCCTATTTTTCCCTCGTTATTCTGTAATAATTAAGTTATTCTTTTGTCCAGGAGCGAATAGCTTATTTCAACTTCGCCGAAATAGTGCTTTCAGAGACAGAAAAAACTCCGCTATTTAGGATTAAATTTAGTACTGTTTACATGCCTACGGCGCCAGTTGACATTCTTTGCGGTCAAGCGTCCTTCACCTATAGTCCCTGTACTGTCTAGCTGTCGCTGCTAGACTTCCACACGTCTAGCAGAACGAGACACCTCAATTCTGCAGC
>SMGT01005574.1:6977-21431 GCA_004794575.1 Lanistes nyassanus
GCAACGCACAAAGTGCCTTTCAGATATATATATATATTTACTCATTTACACTAGAAGGGTTGTTTGGTTGTTGCTTAATGTCCCGTCGTGTTATATGAGACAACGTGCTTCTACTCTTTAGATTGCCATGGCAACACAGTCTTCAATACAAACCAGTAAGTTATTTACTTACACAGTCATTGGAAATAGAAAGTCGAAAGATGACCAATGTTAACTTCAGGAAATAATCCTTGGATTCACACCAGGATTCGAACCAGCAACCTCCATCTGCTAGTCCGCAGCCCGCTCAACTGAGCTATCAAGGCTCCAATCTCTCTATCGCCTTCCCGTCTCTATTTACCCTTACATCACTCCCTAAACGTATGACCCTACCACCCTCCATCCCCGACCTCCTGCTATTTTAAAACCCACTGATCATCCCTCTGTCGCCTTGACCTCTTTACCATGGAAAGTTCCCCCCCCCCATCCCCCAGATTGACAAAGGCCAAAGGCCCTGAATGCTGCGCCAATGAGAACGTGCGTGCATGTGCATACTGCTTTTGTGTGCTCGCGTCTGCGTGTCTGTAAGTCTGTGTGCGTGACTCCTATCTTTTGCTCTACCATTACCTACCATAACTGTACGGTTCCCTCTAGTGCCAGGCGTCTGGTTGATAAGCTACTAGATTGAGTTTTGGGTCCGTGTGAATCCGACACACGTTGCTTGCTGACGTCTGACAAGATGGCGACTGCTTCCAAAGTCTTTACGTCAGAATAGAGTTGAAATCACAAAACAAAAAGTCTCTGTTATTAAAAGAACAAAGGAAGTCTGTTTCCAGGTCTGGCAGATAGGTTTTAGTTGTCAATTTTTTCATGTAGTTGTTGCTCTGTACAGCGACATTATGTGAAAGGAACACTGAATAGTTTTGTGGTCGGGGTGACTGTCAGAGGAATGGAGTGGGGATGTGAGAAAGAATTTTGAGTGTCTTCTTCTGGCATTAATTGTACACCATAAGAAAAAGTATGAAATCAGCATTCAAACGCCTAGTTTTTTTAAGTGTATATATTAGAGGAAATATTAAAAAATCTATAAATTAATAACGACTAAGGCTTATAAAGCAACACTGCGATTAGACTGCTTGCATACATTTAGACAGGAGAAATGAGGTCTCAAAATCATACTTTTTCATATACCACTTCAAATATTACCTATAAGTACTATGTAAAATGTAACAAATGTGATTCTGCAGGTTCTGTGGTCCGGCGACAACAGTGACTGTGCCAGGTACATCTCCCCCACGCCTGTGTGTCAAGACCCTGGGTCAGGCCGTGTCGTTGACGGGACAGTGCTATGCTGCTCAAATAACTCTGTTCCCAGAGCAACTTGACCTGCTCAACACGGCGGATCCCAGGATCTTTGTAGCCGGCCCGCCCGGCACAGGTAAATCTGTGGTGTTGCTGCTGAAGGCAACAGAATGGTTGAGATGTGGCCACGACGTCTACATTGTGAGTAGTTGGTGGGGGAGTCGTGCAGCGTGCAGCATGTTGTACCACCTGTTGCTGCAGATTGTGAAGACGCAGCTGACGTCAGTGGCATCACCCGGACAGCCTCACCTCCTGCAGTTGGAGTTTGTATATACAGGGGAAGACAGAGAGAAACGCGTGGCGAAGCCCGTGAACGACTTAAAGTCACTGGCGGCGAGGAGAGGGTCGCTGTACGTCATCGCTGATGAAATTCCTGAGTAAGTGTGTTACGTGTTTGACGTCATGTGTGTAGCACTTGTGGTGACGTCATTAACAAATAACGTCACACGTTGATACACATTAGGCGAACACAAGCACGAGCGTCATTGACAGAACACAGTGTAACACGTGAATCTTCATCTTCTGTGTAACACTGTAGCCTGTCTGTGACAAGCTGCTGACACGTGTCTCTCTGTCTTCTGTGACACTCATGTCTGTGACAGGCGGTCAGACTCCTTCCAGACTTTCTGTGACCAGCTGCTGACACAAGTTCCGGGTCTCCATCTCTGGGCGGCAAGTTGTTACCATGGAGACGCACCCCCCGCCTGGCACGTGGAATATTTAACCAGACCCCTCCGCTCTCCGCCGGCCGTCGTCAGGGAAGTTCAGCAGGACGAGGAGATCACTGAGTCACGTCGTGTCAAGTCGTACAGTGAGCGTGGTGTGGCCGACCACACAGACGGCCCGCCAGTCAGACGAGTCTATCACCAAGGTCAGGGTCACCCAGGTGACTGGCCAGATGACTGCGTCACGTGCGGTCGTGAGGTGGCCAGCTTCCTACACAGTCTCCGTGTTCCGGGTACAGGTGTGTATATATTGTGTAGTGTGACGTGTGGTGACGGGAGACTGAACACGTGACAATAAATTGTGTGATAAACAACAAACAAGTAAACAACAAGTCATGTAGTAACTAGTCACGTGACAACCTTTTTCAGATGAAGAAGACAGTGTGTTTGTGTGTCTGTCCGCACATTTTACGTCATAACGATATGACGTCTTTGTTCACGTCCGTGTGTTTGGACGTGTGCGTCATAACGTCATGACGTCATTGTGTCTGTGACACGTGACTGAACCAAAGAATTCACTTTGAATGTTAACAGTGAACACCACAACATCTACCACGGTCACCACCATCAACAGCACAACAACACCAGCCCGCCTACAGTGGAGAGACATGTTGGTGTTGTCGTGGTATGACGTCAGTGACCGGGGTCTGGTGACGGGGCTGATAGAAGCGGGTATCCCAGTTCTGATGATGACGGATGATGACACTGAGGACGTGGCCACGGCCCGTAGTGACGTGGTGTGGGTGGCGAGTGGAGATCGTGTTCGTGGTCTGGAGAGAAAAGTCGTCGTCTGTGTGGGGCCTTATGTTGATGATGATGTTGATGATGTTGATGTGTACACAATCCGACTTCACTCCATGTCCCGGTGTACGTCACAACTTGTGATTGTCTCCCGCCGACCACTAACCACCTGAACATGAATCTCACTCACACACCTGTCACCTGTTGTAGTCTGTGTCTGTCTCTCTTACACCAACACCGCCTTCGTTATTCCTTCTCTTCTTCTTTCAGTCTATCCCCACGTCTTTACGTCATAACGTCGTGACGTCACAAACATGACGTACACTGTGTGCACGTGACCAGTAGAAAACTGTGTGACAGACTGTGTCCTGACTGTGTGTCGACTGTCTTCCATGGAGATTATTTCACTGTAACAAACAGTTTTCACCGTGTGTAGCTGATGGTTGGAATGTGTTATTTCTGTGTACTGACTGTAATGACTACAAATCTACTGCTGTGTCAATGGTCATTACTTTTGCAATTTGTTGTAAATTAATATTGCAATAAAGACAGTAATAGCCCTAATCGTTATCCTTCATTTTGCTTAATACTTTGTATTCGTTTACAACAGTGTGTGCGTTTGTGTGTGTGTGAGAGAGAGAGAGAGAAAGAGGGAGAAAGAGAGAGATGTGATTTTGATTTTGAGTTTGATTTTTTATTGATTTTACCAATAAGTCACCATCAAGGGGTGTGAGATTACAATTCACTTATATAACAAAAACATCGACGCAAATGTAACACTGACATCAAACTTAACACGAGTGCCATTAAAAGTGTGAAACAAACGGATAAACTTTCCTTATTGTTGGAGTGAAACATTCCTTTTTGTTCGAGTGAAAAATTCCTTCTTGTTGGAGTAAAACATTCCTTTATGTTGGAGTGAAACATTCCTTCTGGTTGGAGGGCTAAGCTGTGTCACAAGAAATGTGACAAAGCCATGATCTATTATGGGCTTAATTACAAGGGTGGCGTGGTTCGTCAACAGAACGTGACAGTAATTAACGTCTTATTGTTGTGTGTATATATACGGGGATCGCCCAGCATAAAAGCTCTGTACAGAAAGCGCGAGGTTTGCGTAATGGTTCTATCTGACCCATCACCTAAGACCCACATCTCTAGCTGTTTGCTACACACTCTCCAAAAGAAAAGAACATGGGGTTCGTTTTCTATTTCATATTTACATAATGGACAGACCAGGTCTCGCGGCAATACGTCCTTACTACATCGTAGGACTAGGACTGAAATTCCGAATCTGAATCTAATATAAACATCTCTCAAACATCTCAGCTGGTGTACTGTAGGAGGCATAAATTTCTAATCGGTCACATTTTTTAAAATCAGTTTTGCACGAAGGAGTCGATAAGCCGTTGTTTGAATATGCTTAGGAATGCGTTACCATTTCCAGCTCCCTGCTGTAATCACACCACTCCAAACCCGTTTACACACAAAAGTTCGTTACAAATAGGCCCAGTTACGCTTCTCGAGATCCAACATATACAAAACCTTGTTATACGTTTTACGCGGGAGTCTTTCCATTGCCATACAGGCGAGCCTCAACCAATTTTGAATGCACCTTAATTACTTTTGACAACACATGCAGCGGGAATCTGCCAAGATCACCATAGATCACTTTAAGTGTGCATGAGCCTACCCCTAAAAATCTTGTACAAGCAAAGAGATTCGCTTTTTCCAATACCTCATGCGGCCCATATCCCCAGACTTCAGAGCCGTACAACAGAATTAAGATTATCTGTGTGTCGTACATCTTCAAGACCCTCGTGGTAGGACGTCGCGAAGTGTCCAGAGACACCAGAAGCTGGCTAGTCCTTGTCTTTGCTTTAGCCGCTAAATCAGTTACTGCGGTCGTTACAGAGAGTTTTGTTGGGACATATAGACCCAAGCGTTTGTAAAAGTTTACAACAGCCAGGCTACACTCTCCGTAGTGCCACGCCTCCTTAGCACCCAGAAACCCACCCTTCCTGGGTGCCACGACTTTCGTTTTCTGTAGATTAACTGTTATACCAGAGATAATTGCAAACTGTCTCAAAATGTCAAATTGTTTCTGCAAACCAATGCCTGAGAATGACATAAGTGCTACATCATCAGCAAACAACAGAATTAAAAGCTGAATGACCTCAGGTACGAGCTGTTTACCGTGGACTCCATTTGCACATATTTCATCAGCAAGTTCTTTGACAAAGAAAGAGAATAATGTAGGGGAAAGGACGCACCTCTGTCTACCCCCAGCTGGACAGTCAATCCAGTCAGTGAAAAAGCGCAAGATACGGGTGGAACCTACCCGTCACTTCTTCGTCTTTTTACCACTCGTGGTAATGTTTGGTGAAAGGACCAGCACATGATATGCTTTCCTCTTCTGCTTTGTCTGTTTCGCTACAGTTTGAACATTCAGGGGCTTTAACTCCGCACGATTAATTCGCTAGACCAAACACCAAAAGGCTAAACCAGTTAGCCTGAGCCGTGAGTAGATCCACTCCCATCAAGATATTGTTAACAATTCTCATGCCACTCACCTTCTGCTGAGGCAAACTTGACTTCGACTGACGCCTTCAGTGCACCAGCAACAATGTTGTCACAGCGATCCATAGCCCGTGTGGTGTTTACACTGTCAATAAAGCTGAGAAGATAAAAACCACGTGATCAAACCTCGCGTTTGTTCCTGTTTCACACAGTGATGAATTATTAGTCACTTAAGAATTAGTTTACAGTGAGAGGGAAATGTAGTAGAGAGATAAGAGTGAAACATAAGTGGGTAGGTAGACAGACAGGACAGACAGGACAGACAGGAAAGACAGGAAAGACAGGAAAGACAGACAGACGTTCATTCAGTCTATCTTATTATACAATAAAAGTAAAAGCTGTCGACAGACATTCTAATGGGATTTTTAAAAACAGATGACTAACGTTCCAGAGACACCATCACTCCTGTTGAAGATGACCGCACGTCATCCCAGTGATGTTTCGCGAGGACCCTGTCTCCCGCCTGAAGGTGAACGGCGCTCACGCAGGCTCCAGTTCCGTAGTCGCGCACAGAAGAACGCTCCCTGTAAACAACATCACTTCAAGGACGCCATGCTGCGGTTTTTTCATCAGGTTTATGAAGACGAGGTACACTCCCGCTCTGGGAGCAGTAAACACATCAGGTTTATGAAGAGGATGTACACTCCCGCTCTGGGAGCAGTAAACACATCAGGTTTATGAAGACGAGGTACACTCCCGCTCTGGGAGCAGTAAACACACCTGTCGATGAATCGT
Source organism: Lanistes nyassanus (assembly GCA_004794575.1). NCBI lineage: Eukaryota > Metazoa > Mollusca > Gastropoda > Architaenioglossa > Ampullariidae > Lanistes > Lanistes nyassanus. Next base: position 13,097 of record SMGT01005574.1, read on the forward strand.
ACGCGTTGCCGATGTTGGTGACGAAGCTGTCAAAGACGACTGGTCCGTTATTTCCCGTGTCTATCGTGCCAGCGGAGGATCTGGCGCTGAAGGCCACTAGAGGCAGAAGGGAAACAAATCCATCTGGTATTATGCAGGGAGCTGTCTTCTGTCTTGGGGACAGAAAGCCCATCACCTTTGTTTTAAAAATGTCTTTTATTGTTGAGTTTAGTGTCCGTCGACTGACCGATTACTGAGTCGAGCAAGAGAGAGGCATTGAAGTTTCATTTCCTGTTTCCGTCCGTCCGTCCCTTTCTTCCTTCCTTCCCTTCGTTGGTTCGTTCGTTCCCATACTGACCTTGAAATTTCGGTGTGCCTGAGCTGAGCGCCTGTAAATCTGACTTCAAGGCCGCCAGTTCCGCCTGCAGACTGACAATGGCGCTGCCTTGCTGGTGAACGACCACTGCCAGTGGGTCCGTGTCATTAGACCTCACCACGCTGGCTGCTCTCCCCTGAGCCACCGCGCAGCACAAAACGGCCAGCAGCAGACGTGTGCACGACATGGCGTCTGTGCTTGCAGTGGGTAGAACGGGAACGGAACCTTGGCTCTGGGTTGTTCTCATCTCGCTGACGACAACGTTCTGTAGTTAAAACTTATCCGTGGACTGCGGTCACTGCAATATCGTTCCCTTTTATACTGATCCTTTCACGGCGCACTCGCCTTGCAGCCACCTAGATATCTGGTTTTCTAGCTTTGTCTCCCAGGGCGCGCTGTTTACCTACTGCCTACCTCAATGTCAAGCTGAGAGCCTCTTTTTTCAGCACATTTATATTAGATAAGTAAAAGTTAACCCCTTGTTTATTGCTTGCGTTGAGTACCTCAGCAACGCAATGTTATAAGCGCTTTTAAAATAGTTTAACTCTTTCTGTGAAAAGTTGGTGAATGAAAGAACAAACAAGGGCCACCAGAGAGGGTTTTATCTTGCAAAGTTGCTGCACAGATCAGGAAATTTCACAGCAGCGTGAAGCTGTTAAGGTAGATACCTCAGTAATGAAAACTGAAGCTTGGCCACGGGTCCTTGTGTCTCTTGTTTTACGGAAAGAGGCTGTAAAATATACACAGACCGGAACACCAGCTAGGAATTTCTACAAACACGCACACATACACACACAAATACATGTCAACACAGCGAAACGCGGACTGTGAAGTTCCCAAACAAAACGGGGGCACCATGAAGGAGAGGTTTCTATGGCTGCCCGTGTTATCTGGAGGCTACTGTGACACGCCGGATGCTATTTTTGGTTGAATTAGAGCCCTAGCACCAACAGTTTACGTTTTGATGTTATGGGTACCAGTAGTATCAAATGGGGACGCACACAGGTAGGGGGCACACACATTTAATACATGTCTAAGAAGGAAGGTTCTATTCGCAATAATCGGGGGCGCACGTGTGCATGATACACAGGAACAGGGGACAGGTGTGTATAATAATTATAACAGAAACTATAGGGAAACATTGTATAAAACTCACAGAAAACACATTTGGTATATAAACCACATGAAATGGGGAAGCACTAATAGAAATCCACACCCCCGCGCGCGCACACACACACACCACAAGAAGATAATGTTGGATGTGTTAATTTATTGGGTCAACTTTATGTACTGCCTATTATAATGTATATAATATGCAGTCACAACAATCTCTATCTTAGCAAGTCTTAGTAGTAAAGAATTTGATCGCATCACACATTTTGACATCAATTATAATAGCCTGATCAATTGAAGGGAAGAAAATAGGGTATTAGATACAAAGATTGGCAATTAAAGTCATGTATTACACAAGAAATAACACTTGTGGCAAGACAATGCTGATTTTTTAAATAAAAATGTAACTGCTTTTCTCTATGGAAAAAGGTAATGTGGTAACATACTTTCAGTTTATAAAAAGTCTACATGACTTTGTACACAGAGTAATACACTGTAATTATGGTACTGAATTACAAAGGGAAAATATTGTTTTGTTTTCGTTTTAAATTTATGTGGTAAACCTGTGTGTGAATAGAATAATGCGGACAAAAGCTTAAATGACAACAAGGGTATGGAAAACAGAAAAATAGAGAAACACACTCAGAGAGAGAGAGAGAGAGCGAGAGAGAGAGACATCTGCCGACAGACAAGTCCCTCCATCTCACCAATGAACGAGTGTAGACCACGCCTGTAGACAAGTGCCTAATGCCTTCTGATTGGTTGCGCTCTGAGCTGGCAACAGTGGGGTGAATGCTTATTGGGTACGTGTCGCGTCCGAGTGCGGTCACTTCAGAGATAGCAGGCAGTTAAGCCCGAGGCCATTCTTCACGGCTGCTGGCGAAGGTCAGATGACCTCATGAAAGTTACCGCTAGCCAGCAAAATTCGCTAACCTATTGTACAATTACTTGTCAACTAAGTAGGGAATTGCTTTCTCTCTTTTACAAGACAGAGGCAATTCTTGTGAAAGTCAGATGACCTCATGAAACTGTCAAGTGAAATAATGGATGTATTTTTCGTTACCTAACCAGTAAATCGCTTTCTGAGAGGGGGGACTTTTGAAACAATGGTTCGTAACTCGGTTCTTCTATCGTGCAATTCTGTTGCGAATGTAGTCTTTGATATTTTTCCACGGTCTTCTCTGTAAGAATGGTTCTTGGCGTCTGCAGGCTTCGATTTCTGCTTTGCCGGGTAATTTTTTTAAGCCGAATTGCTTCCACGAAATGTCTTTCAACAGCATCTTTTTCCTCCTGATCCCACGGCCTCTTCTGTCCCTTTTTTCCTGTAAGCAAATGTTTAAAGTTCCATAATTATAATGTTCATTGCAGCATTACTGAGAAAACACTGTTTAAAAAGACTAATGTGTATGTACAGAAAAGTTCAGTAGGCTTTGTTTCAACATAATTCGTGTCTGTATCTTTTGTATGCTGGATATGGAGAAGGATCTTTCAGTATAAGCTGGATGTGTTCTCTTTGTTTAAATATTCACGAAAGAGATTACCCTTCGGCCCTAAAAATAAGCTGTCCTGCCTTGTTCGCTTACAACAATCACTTTGAAATGGTTGTTCTAACAAAGAACTGTCAAATTTTGTTTGATACATGCAAAAGAGCTTACCAGTATTATGCAGATCTGAATTTTCTGTTTGCCTCATGTGGTCTGCCGTGTTTTCCTCTTCCTTTTCTTGTCTGCATTCGAGCGATGTGTTCTTTTTGAAACATCACAGAATACCATGTGTTATTTTGCATTGTGTTAACCTCTTAAGGCGAGTTTTAAAGGGGTTTAAATATAAAAAAAACTAGACAATAAGAACAGTGCAGTAGATTTAATTTTAAATTAGAGTGCCTTCTATTTCGATGATATTAACTACTTACATACATTGTCTTTCTGCCCTGCTCCGTCACCAACATCATCATCCACGATTTCTGAAACACAAAGCAATATTTGTTAACATTTTATAAAGTTTTGACCATATTGTTACCTGAAACATTTTAGAATTAAATAGACAGTATGTGTTTAACTTTGCTTTCCTTAAAGGAAGTATATGCAGGCAGCATTTTTGTTACAGTGTTAAGATATCATCACAATGTACGTCGCGTTACAATCTTAAAGTTTTTATAGGTCAAAATATAAACTTTTCAAAATGTTATTCCCTTGTAATGTTTAATTTGTAACATGTTCATCAAAAATTGAGTAAACATTGTAAGTCAATAACAACACACCTTCATCTTCCTGAATGTCAACATCGTCTAGGTTTTTTCCAGCAGATGATAAAATGCTCCCAGACTCCATTGCCATTAATAATTTGGCTACTTTAGCCAGCTGAAGCGTTTCTTCAGGTAGCCTGTAGTATTGTCTATGGACCCTGATGTCATGGCCCATGAAATTGGCCAGAATATCGAGTTCATTTTCCCTCAAGTTTAGAATCTGGGTCATTGTGGCGATGTGTTTCCTTAAAAGTGTGCTCTTGAGGCTGTCCGTCCTTGATGTGTCAATCGCCTTCCCGACCTGTCTCAATATATCTGCCCCTCTTACATGTGTATTTGTACCCAGTCTTGCAAAAAGGTAAACGTTGCTTTCCAAGATTCCAACATATTTGCGACATTCCATCATTTTGTTGAGCCACTTTTGAAGCATTTCATTTAATAGGACGGGTACTGTCCTTCCTCTTTTGCCTCGAATTTCAATTCGAGCAAGACTGTTTACAAGCGTCTTCTCAAACGGCGACAAAGCTTGTATTACGTCATCATTTGGTTTCGATTTCGTCATTGTGACTTCTTTTACCTTAATTTTCGAAACCTCGCCTTGTCTTCGGCGGTTAAATGTCATAATTTTGACAAGTGAAGCATCTCGCAGATGTTGGTACGCCGCTGCATCTGCTTTGTTCTTGTTTAGCTCTTCACAAGCTTTCTCCCCCATGTGGTCGATATGTTTGGACAATTTCTGCACATCTTCAGTAACTGGCAGAAGACGAATGCTGCTCCTTTGACGCTCTTCTCTTGTTCGTCTGGCATGTGTACTTACTTCCTCAGTCCACTCGTTGTCGAAACACACAAGAAGGCCGGATGCTTCTTCGACTGTGAGTTTCGCACCACTCTGAAGGCCTTCCGACTGCACAACTCTAGCGACACCCTTTACCGCCAAACCTATTCTCTCTGCTGCTGCTGTTGGTGCACCAAACGTGTTTGTACTGTCATCGAAGCCCGCAATGTTTCGAATGACCTCGCATATTGATTTAAAGTATTTCGGACTGATAAAATCAGACAACATTTTCGGGCCGTGAGTTTTTCGCAGCTCATCCAAAAGACGGCCAAGATCTCGCATTCGCCTTCTGATGATATCGTGCTGATCTTTGTCGTGGCCATACTTTTTGTGGAGTTTTAGGGCGTAGCTCATTATTAAAGGGTCTCCCTTTGCAATCAGTGTAATGCTGTCTGTAGACATCTTTGACACGCCCTCATGTAATCCTTTACACATTGTCTTGGGTACTTCAATCAGCAGTCTAGGTTTCTCTTGGATCTTTTGGTGCCTCACTTTTGCCCCACTATTTAGTTTGCAGTCAGCTACATGCCGATAAAGATCGGTTTTGCAATAGAAGCCCAAACAGTGTTCGCAGGGCAGGTAATCTTGCCAGGTAACATCAGTCGCTGGTCTGTAAACCACCACGAGATCCCCCTTTTTTCTTTAATAACTCGGTTATTGTGTCTGAAATTGCCAAGATTTCTGAGACGCAATAACTGCAACTGTCTCTCTTTAACAGCCTGTTTTGGTAACAATGTTAATTGAGCAACTTCTAGCTCCCAGAATGTCTTGCTTCTAAATGTCGTGGAAGCTTGCTCTGTGCTTCCAGACAGAATGGGCAATATTGCTTCTTGTCATATTTCCTGGCGATTTTATTGTTAGTACATACAACTCTGATTTCAGAGTGAAAATTAGATCTAGTCGTCCCATTCTGAGATTCCGTGTGAAAGTCAGTGTCCGCTTGACTCTCTGGTAGTTTTTGGTCATAAGGGCAAAGATCCTCTGAATTGCTGTTTACATTTTCACTGTCATCCACCATGGGCCCTTGTGTTGGGCGATCAGATTCAGATTCAGATTTACTTTCTTCGTTGAGCCTTTGGCGATGAGTTGACGTTGATGCTGCCGCTGTTGATGATAGATCTTTTTCCTCATCTGTGGCTTCGTCTTCTTCAGATTCTGGCCTGTACTCATCCTCACTGGATAAATCGGTAGTTCCGTAGTCTGTAACAGTTAACATTCTGGTAATCAGTCAGAAAAAAAGTCAACACAGGAAATTAGGCATCGCGAACAGAATCTAAAATGTTTTCACTTAAGTGAAAAATAAAGTTAACGAGCAGCGTAAATTTTAATCGCTCACCCATTTCAGTGGACCGTTTAGCAGGCTGTCGCAGTCTCAAAGAGTAAGCCTTTCTCCCAGCTGCATCGTCTTCAACATGCGAATTGTCCTCCATTACATGTACTGTTATAAAAGACATAATATATAAGAACATAAACTTCATCTTCTACTTTGCCGAGCAATTTCTACTTGTTATCATGTTTAGCCTCATGCTTGACAATGTACATTGTTCTAATGCAATGTACTTTGTGCTGTTAATGTCTGCAGAGGAATGATATCCACATTCTGACCCATAAACGTTTTAGACGTGGCATCGTAAGGGACTTCTGACAGTCTCAGTCATAACTATGCTTTATGGCCTAAGGTCGTTGTTTTTTGTAGTCTTTTAGGGATCCACTAGTCTTTGGCTACAAAAAGGCTTCATTTATAAGGTTGCTTCTAGGCAACTGGCTACAGGGGAGGTAAAATATACTTGAAAAAGTGGGATTTTAAACACCTAGTTCATATCTTATCTATTGTTCTCTCTTTTCTCTTTATGTCAACTTCCTCACTATACGCTACATCGAGTATGGCATATTTAAACCGTAGTTCAACAAATCACTTTGTCTTTTTATCGTCATACCTTATCATCCATCGTTTAGAAAGTTATTAACAATAAACCTCTAAAAGCTAATCCCAAGGAAAAAGAAAATTGGACGTGGTGAAAGAAATTAGCTAAGGATTGCTATAAATCAAATCCGTGATATTTTGATATCTGAATACAATTAACTTTGCAGAACAACTCACCAGAAGATTGCGTAGACCTTATGGTAACAGGGCGGGAAATTTGTCTGAATTCTCCAGTTCCATACACGTTTACTGCTGCCACCCGGAATAAATATTTTTTGCACTCTAGCAGCCTGTTAATAGTGAAGCTATTTTCCTGAAAATACAGCATGTGAAATGTGTATAAACATTTTATACTGTTTATTAGACATTCTTACCTGTCTTTCAGAATTATTTTCGATGTGGAAAATGTCTCAGTGTCTGTCGCAGTAGTCTCGATGTTGCCGCATCACGTCTGTATACGTCTCGCTAATATAGAAATATGTTCACCAACATGTGAACAAGCACGTGTCATGTAGCACATGTTTCTATGTGAATGTGGGAGTGGTGTAGCTTATCATTACTTTGTACACCGACATTTTTCTCTACCTCTTCCGTTATTGACCTTGTGTGTACCTATGCCTCGTGATGTACTACTGTTGTCTTCTGTATGTTCTTTCCTTTTCTGAAAATCCCTTGAGGATGGAATATAATTCTTGGAATATTTTAATAATTTAGCTGTAGAGTCTACACCTACCTTGCAATCTGGAACAACTGTGGCCCACACAGCCATCGTGAGATCTTGCTGTTGCACAACATATCCTGTCACAGCTGATCCGCCGTCAGAATCAGGCGGTTTCCATGTGAGGATGCATGAATTGTCTGAATGGGTTGCTATCAGTTCACATGGAGGCCCTGGCACTCTTTTAATACCTAACATGAACAATGTTTTACAAATTGTGAGAATAATGCTAAATTAGTAATTGTTTAACATTATTAATGAGAAATGGATTACTTGTTAATTAGTAATTGTGTATCCTTTCTGATAATGAGCCCTTTACATAGTTTAGTTTGAGCGCATGCGCACTGCCTGCTTGCCAGCGACACTTGCTGACATTTTGTAAAGACATAAAACCGATAAGAGATACCAAAAAAGTCAGCACCCGTGGTGATATACATAAAGTCAGTGGGCTCGTAAGGATATGTACGATAACAATCATAGCAACAAACAAGCGATCAAAACAAAAAAGCATACCTCGATTCGCCATTTGCACCATCTGCCATCCTCTAGAAGTTGCTCTTGGTGCTGAAAATGGCATATGTGCACTATATAATGAAAACGCTGAAGTAAAAGTATGCCTATACACCCTTAAAGTTCGCTGTTGAAAGGGAATAAAGGAAAGAAATCTTAGGTTCCTAACCTATATCAAGTGAGCAGGCCTTCGTCTAATAAGTGCACTTGAAATTGTCCGCCCCGAATACGCGATCAGAAGCATTCATTGCTAGTGACGAACATGTTTTAACTCTTGATTCTAAGCCTCATCTCACTGAAACACGGCGAGGCAAACAAACATTTTTTTACGGGTAACAGGCAAAATTTAAAAAAAAAGTTGTGTGCGTGTGTGTGAGAGGGGGTTGGACGGGTGAGGGGGTGTCGTTAGGTCGACTTTTTGTTTGGATTTTTTACATTTATTATAAGGTCCTGAATTATTAGCTGTTCAGTTAATATTATTTCTTGCCGAATGGGAGCTGTACAATGGACTCCTTCACTCGTCACGGATCGGCTACGGAGACGGGGTCGTCGGGTGACCACTGACCAGAACCAAAGACATATTTTTAGTTCGGCCTGATCTGCGTAATATCTTGATCCTTGGTAGCCACCCCCCC
>SMGT01005574.1:21446-39795 GCA_004794575.1 Lanistes nyassanus
CCCCCCCCCCAGCTGCCCAGCCACTAAACCGACTCTAACATTTACCGAAAATAAAAAGCGGTGAAATCAGAAACCAAAAATAGTAAAAATGTAAAAAAATAAACACAACCAACGAGCAAAACAAGCAAAAATTACTTTCATTTTACAGAATGTCACGTGTTGGGGTCTGGTGGGTCAAGGAGATTGCACCATAGATTCCAGGTGTGATCCATCCTCGACTCTCAGGCCCTAATTAAGGTCTATTATTCCTTGTTCAAGCCGCCATCTAGCCGCTCACGTCATCGCCAGCCCAGTTTCGGTCCCTGTTCACACTTATGATCCGGGGTGCTGGCCCTAGAAACCAGGGGCAAGGTGTTAATTACCCTGGGGCTGCTGGGGTGGGATTAGTGAAGGTGTCAGGCTGACCAGGTGTGCGTTAGTTGTTCAGGGGAAGATTACGTAGCTGGAGGAACCAGTGACGCGTAGTATTGAGCATCAAGGGCTTTGATGTAGCCGATGGGTGTAAACGACCAGGAAGGGGAGGGGATAGTTGTGTTTACCCTAGGTGTCCACTTAGGGGCGTGTTCTACTAGTTGACACGGGGTGTGGCTTCTACTGTCTCTGGCCTGATTGGTTGATACATGTAACCGCCTTGTTGACCACGTGCGTGTGAATGAAAGAACCTATGGACGAATGTTGAGAATAAAAGGACTGGTTTAGCCAGTCGAATTATCTTCTGCCCAAACATCCTGTGAGGACATCTTCTGCCCAAAACATCCTGTGAGAGAACGTCTTCTGCCCAAGAGAGCATCTTCAGCGAAATCTACAGTGAGGGCATTGCTAGCCTGAACTCATGTAAAGAAGAGCTGCTGTGGGGAGACGTACGCGTCTTGTGGTACAAGTCTGCTGAAGGCTGAAGGATTCAGCTGCAGAATTGAGGTGTCTCGTTCGGCTAGACGTGTGGAAGTCTAGCAGCGACAGCACGTGGCTTGAGTAGACCAGTTGCCTAGCGCAAGGGACTCTGCGAAGGTGTGTGATCCTTCCAGACTGGCGTGAGACTCTAGCACGTGCTCTTCTGCTGGTAAAGGAGGGAGACCGAAGACCGCGGATAAGACAACCGTCTGAAGCAGGGGGCGAAGGTCCAGCCTTACAAGGAGGCTGTCTGAAACCGAGCTCTTGGGGTGAGCTCAAGGTGCTGTGTGTCAGCCTTTGGAAAACGTCATATCCTCTGTGGCGTGTGTGATCGTCAGCATCGAAGTCTGCTGTTACGTGGAGGTGTTCGAGAAGTCTTCAGGATATCTACTGGAATATATCCAAGGAAGGAGCGCTCCAACGTACAGACTGTCGTGCGGACTGTAAGAAGCATTCGGGAACGAGTGTTGTGTTCTGTGAGTGTTGTGTATCACGTGGTCATTCTTTTTCTCGTATGCAAAGGCGGGATTAAGGTACGTGGTTTTGTCATTGTGTTTAATGGCGAGGCGGGTGATGTAGGTTGGTATTAGATGTTATAGTAGACCTAGCTCAAACAGAAGGAAATTGCGGGAGCCCTAGAGTTGAAACGAGTTGTAGCATATATTGTCTTGATTGTAAATACTCGCTGTTTCTATCAACAATACATTCTTCTTTTTTGTGTTCATGTAACGTTTTGTGGGGTGTGCTGAAATTCTAGGGAAGAATTACGAAATACATACGCCTAGTGCAGACCCTCACCTTTTCAATCAAAAGGTACACGACCAGATAAATTAACACATTTATTGAACTATAAACAATAAGAAGGATAGTAGAGGGTGAAGAGAGATAGATGAACAAATAAGTAACAAATGCGTGTATGAGTGCGTGAATGTATGATAGAAACAATGTGTTATGTGTTACAACTCGCAGAACAATAATGCAACTGAAGTACAGTTGAATAAAAAAAAATTAAATCGCAAATCTACTTGCGGTGTGTACAGTTATTCCACCGGCACAGAATTATATTCCAGTCAAGGTTGGGTCAGACACATCAGTGTTCGTCCACGTAACATGTAGACCGCGGAAGTAGTTCATGTGCAGGTGGAGACAGTTGATGTCCGTAGACGAGATTCACGGAAATGTGAGTGCTCAGTCTATGGTATGTAGATTCGAGATGAACTGTGAACTGTTGGCCGGGCGAAAGAGGAATATCCAAACTTGTCAACCCAGTGGATAATAGCAGGTGGGTCCGGTTCTTTGGTATCGGTATCCTCAGATCACAGGCAATGTGTTATTCAGTCTGTCGGTTTGTCCTTGGACGTCCTTGTTCAGCCGCTACAGTTAACACCACGCTTCTCATAGATTTTAGATCTATGAGAAAAATTTCCACTCTCTAGTGGATAGCAGTTCCTTCACTGTCTACTCACGACCTACTATTAAGTCGTCTAAACAAGTAGCAGATCAAGAAAGTTTAACACCGGTCGCTTAGCCGTTAAATCTTCCCTCTGACGATTCAACAAATGTTTACTGCCACTTTCACAAACCTCGAGAAAGTGACAACAAATCTTGCCTGGTGAAGCCAAAAATCTTCTCACAGCAAGGACTAAGTTGAAACAGTAAACTCTCGACTGTTTTCTCCCAGTAACTAAACAAAGTCCGTTGACAGTGACCGTTGATGTTCCCTCAACAAGAAATATGTCCGCCTCAGTTCATTGTCTCTGCTCGAATCCTTAGTAATCGTTGAAAACCCCCAAAATTTCTTCGGTCTCCCCTCGCAACACATAACCTATCTTGTCATTGGTGGGAAGGGTCTGAATTTTATGTCTCTTTGACAATCGACCTGACGTCTTTTGTTCCTAAACCTACGTATGATTATTGCGTCACTTTCTCTTGAATGAAAGATTCCGCAGTTATGTGAAAGACAAAAATGGAAACAACACATAGTTGAACCATAGCGCTGTAGAAAAACCTTCCGTAACGTTACAGTTCACTGTATTACAGTCTTTTGTTGTTCTTTCTGGGAGACTGTAGGTGGTGGGGGCTCGGCCATATGATTAAGAAATCATATTAATTAATGTTAGTAATACAGTGATAGTTCCATCTACGCATATGTCACACTCTTGACGGTGGTCGTGAGAGCGAGCAGAGCAGAGGACCCGTCAAGAGCAAAAAGAAATCTCCCAAGTTGTGACAACTCCAAACCCGTTTACACACAAAAGATCGTTACAAATAGGTCCAGTTACGCTTCTCGAGATCCAACATATACAAAACCTTGTTATACGTTTTACGCGGGAGTCTTTCCATTGCCATACAGGCGAGCCTCAACCAATTTTGAATGCACCTTAGTTACTTTTGACAACACATGCAGCGGGAACCTGCCAAGATCACCATAGACCACTTTAATTTTGCATGAGCCTATACCTAAAAATCTTGTACAAGCAAACAGATTCGCTTTTTCCAATACCTCATGCGGCCCATATCCCCAGTCTTTAGAGCCGTACAACAGAATTAAGATGATCTGTGTGTCGTACATCTTCAAGACTCTCGTGGTAGGATGTCGCGAAATCCCCAGAGACACCAGAAGCTGGCCAGTCCTTGTCTTTGCTTTAGCCGCTAAATCATTTACTGCGGTCGTTACAGAGAGTTTTGTTGTGACATGTAGACCCAAGCGTTTGTAAAAGTTTACAACAGCCAGGCTACACTCTCCATAGTGCCACGCCTCCTTAGCACCCAGAAACCCACCCTTCCTGGGTGCCAGGACTTTCGTTTTCTGTAGATTAACTGTTATACCAGAGGTAATTGCAAACTGTCTCAAATGTCATTGTTTCTGCAAACCAATGCCTGACAATGACATAATTGCTACATCATCAGCAAACAACAGTATTAATTAAAAGCTCAATGACCTCAGGTACTAGCTGTTTCCCGTGGACTCCATTTGCACAAATTTCAACAGCAAGTTCTTTGACAAAGAAAGAGAATAATGTAGGGGAAAGGACGCTCCGCTGTCTAACCCCAGCTGGACAGTCAGTCCAGTCAGTGAATGAGTCTCCACACCTGACGCGCGACATTCTTATACATACTTTGACACATCTTTAACATTTTGCCACCAACACCTATTTTACTTATGATGCCTTCTATATTCCAGTTTAACACACGCACACCTTGAGGCGAGACAGACCTCTTGTCTGGTGGGGGGGGGGGACCTAGTACCTTGTGAAAAGCGCAAGATACGGGTGGAACCTACCCATCACTTCATCGTCTTTTTACCACTCGTGGTAATGTTTGGTGAAAGAACCAGCACATGATATGCTTTCCTCTTCTGCTTTGTCTCTTTCGCTACAGTTTGAACATTCAGGGGCTTTAACTCCCCGCGATTAATTCGCTAGACCAAACACCAACAGGCTGAACCAGTTAGCCTGAGCCGTGAGTAGATCCACTCCCATCAAGATATTGTGAACAATTCTCATGCGACTCACCTTCTGCTGAGGCAAACTTGACTTCGACTGACGCCTTCAGTGACCAGCAAAAATGTTGTCACAGCGATCCACAGCCCGTGCGGTGTCTACACTGTCAATAAAGCTCAGAAGACTTTGAAATCTCGGATAAAAACAATGTGATTAAACCTCGCGTTTGTTCCTGTTTCACAAAGTGATGGATTATTTATTAGTCACTTAAACATCAGTTTACAGTGAGAGGGGAATGTAGTAGAGAGATAAGAGTGAAACAGGAGAGACAGCATAAGTGGGTAAGTAGGTAAGTAGACAGACAGACAGACAGACAGACAGACAGACAGACAGACAGACAGACAGACAGACAGACAGACATTATACGTTCATTCAGTCTATTTTATTTCCCGTTTCCCATTTAAGAGAATCGTCCGTCCGTCCCTCTGCCGTCCGCCCCTCCTTCCCTCCTTTCCTTCCTTCCTTCCTTTCTTCCCTCCCTCCTTCCTTCCTTACCTTCGTTGGTTCGTTCGTTCCCATACTGACCTTGACCTTTCGGCGTGCCTGAGCTGAGCGCCTGTAAATCTGACTTCAAGGGCGCCAGTTCCGCCTGCAGACTGACGATGGCGCTGCCTTGCTGGTGAACGACCACTGCCAGTGGGTCCGTGTCATTAGAGCTCACCACGCTGGCTGCTCTCCCCTGAGCCCCGGGGCAGCACAACACGGCCAGCAGCAGACGTGTGCACGACATGGCGTCTGTGCTTGCAGTGTGTAGAACGGGGACGGAACCTTGGCTCTGGGTTGTTCTCATCTCGCTGACGACAACGTTCTGTAGTTAAAACTTATCCATGGAGTGCATTCACTGCAATATCGTTCCCCTTTTATACTGATCCCTTCACGGCTCTTTCGACACGCCGGGCAGGAGCGTGTGTATCGAGGACTTTACCAAAGGGCAGGAGCAGTGAGAGGACCGGACAACATGTTCTGTAGATCCGTTTTGAAACTGCTCAGGTCCATCAAACGAATGGGGCGTGTGGTTATAAACCGCTGAGTTGGCTTCGGAAATTGGATGATTAAGTTAACCTAACACAATAATGATCTGATGATAACGTCGTGGAGACTGTAGTCGACTGTACAATGCTGTCCTCTGGTCTGTGCATGACCGAATCGAGAATGTGGTTTTTTTTAAATGCGTTGGTTAGGTGACAGACTGGGTGAAACGAAAAACATCAAGCAGTTCACACATCTTGATTGTGAGCGGGTGATTAGAGTCATCAAAGTGCCTATTACTATCACCAGATACTACGGCAGATCCGCCAGTAATGTTGCAATAATCTAGTGAATCGTTGAAGTCGGAATGAAACATTGTATCCTGTCACCACTGTAACGTTTTGTGGGGTGTGCTGAAATTCTAGGGAAGAAATACGAAAAGCATAAGCCTAGTGCAGACCCTCACCTTTTCAATCAAAAGGTACACGTCCAGATAACTTAACACATTTATTGAACTATGAACATTAGAAATGAAAGCTGAGGAAAGAAAGGTGGAGTTGAACAAATACGTAACAGTGCGTGTGTGTATATGTGCGTGATAGCAACAGTTTGTGACACGAAACAATTGTCTGAACAAGGTATAATGTAACTAGCATACAATTAAATTCATATGAAATAGCGTGATAACGCAAAGAGACTACTTGCGGGGAAATGAATTAATCCAAAACCGGAACAGAACAGTTAATCCATAAATCGTTCTCATCAGGTAATGGCCCGCAGAAGTAGTCCGAACAAGATGGGATGGTTGACGCTTAAGATGCAGTTCGTAGAAGTGCAAATGTTCTGACTGACGAGCGTAGATCCGAGAAAAGTCTGTAGCAGGGTCAAAGGTGATCTGTGAGTCCAGTCGTACCGTGCCAGAAGAACTCAGGAGATGGAGCTTGTCCAAAGGTGTCAGGAACACTGGTTACGAACCATGTATCGTACTGCTAGTCCGTTAGACCTTGAGATGTCCTTGCTTAACTGTCACAAGGTAACACAATTGATGCCCCATAGATTTTTGATCTATGAAGAAAGTTCACTTCCACAAGTGACGGGGTCCGTTTGACTGTCCACTCTCAGTCTACTATTAGACTGTTTACATGAGAGACAGGTTCACGGTGATGTATACTGGTAACACGTCCGTTAAATCTTACACCACTCAAGATTTAACATTATCTTACGTTTCTTCATAAGACAGAGAAATGTTGACACATACTTGCTGCAGAAGCATAAAGTACTTCTCCCGGCTTAGTAATGAGTCACTACCATATCTTACTATGTAGCTACACGGATGCAGCCTTCTTAGTAGAACGTATAGCGTACGGCTAACCGTCGATGATGGATTCGTGACGAGACAGTTATTATTTCCTTTCTCGACACTTCTTTCCATAACGCTATTTTTTCTGAATGAGTTAGGTCTATACGCGAAGACTAACTCCTTCCAGTGACCGCTGAACAATGATCCTACATTAACAGCGCGTCTTGAACTGTTGGAAAACCGTTAACAAGTCTCGCAGACTAGTATCACGTCTGACTCTTCCGTATCTCCAGACCAGAACTGCCAAAATCCGTTTAACTTCCCCCAATGTTTCCTTCGTTTCCATGCACCCCCGAATTAGCATTTTCCCATTGGTTCCCCGAAGACTGAGTCATACGCGATTTTGTTAAAGAACAAATGACGTCTTTCTTCTTATTACTGCTACGTAAATCTTATGCGTCACTAACGTGTCAACAATTCTATGAATGAAAAGATGCAATACTATGTAAAGATACAATGAAACAGTGTTGAACCATAGCGCTGTAGGAAAACCATCCGTAACGTGACAACCATCCACGTGACAAGTGGAGGTGAGTTTCATTAGATCAGTCTACCATACTAGTCGATGGTCAGATAGCCGAACTGCACAGCGGGAGAGGGGTGCGCTCCCACACGCATTAGGAAATTTAGTGGAACAAAGTTTAGTTGTGAACTCAGAACTGAAGAGAACAGACGTAATAAACTGACTGATGTGGGGGAACGTGATGGGACGTACTCACAGTGTGTTTGGTGTTACCTGCTCCTTCAGTCGCTGAACTGAAGGTATTGTGTATCAGCAGGATTTATTAAATACATTTTGTATGTATTAAATTACTGAGTAAAATCCTGATATATGAACTCTAGAAACTTCTGCTAATTTGTATATTTTTTATGGTGTGATTCTATGTACGGTAAAAACGTGATGTTAGTATTGTAAGGGAATTTCGCTTAATACTGCGGCTCGTTATTTGAATGTGCCTAGTCTTTTGGGAAAATTGATTGTATAGCGAACTTGATTGTTAGGGATGTAATTGAGCGGGCGCCATGTTTGCCATAATTGAAAACCGGAAAGCAATGAATAACGAGAGATTTAACATATAATTACGAGGTGGCACCCCACTAGGAAAAGAACTCATGATGATTACGATGGAGGTATAGCTCGAAGCTAGGCACTAAGTTAGGAAAACTTAGGAGTTCCAGGTAGAGGTAAGGAGATCCCTGTAGAGCGACAGGATTCGTCCGCCCCAGAGCCGACACCTGTTGATTGGAACGTGGAAAGTGGAAAGAGGTGCGAACAAGAGGCGACCTCGTGGCTAGGCCAGCGGGAGCGTGGAGTGCACCCGAGTGTAAAGGTGAAACCAGTCCGACTGTGTCGCACGTGGCCGCGACCAGGACAGTGGGACAGTTGTGTTGTGGTCCCGCCTTGTCGCCGAAGGCGATGCAGAGTGAGGGGTACTGTTTACATTCTTTATACCTTAGGGCAAGCCAGGTAGGCGAGTACTTTGTGTATTTTGTGGGGGATGGCAGTGCATATCGAGTATACGTCACGGAAACCAGAAATCGAAAAGAGGGGCCGGACCGATTCAAACTGGTATTAATGTAATATTGGAACTAGTAGTTTTTGAAGATTTTATGTAATTCGTGGATACGACGGTGCATGTGGAGTGTAAGTCCGGGGAGACGCCGCATCGAGAGATGGAAGTGACTGTTTTCTAACAGGTAAAACTGTGTGCCATCAGAACTGGGAGTTTGTGAGAACTGTGTATTTCGTAGAGGCGACGGTGTATGTCAAGCGTACGTCATGGAGACGCAACGGCGAGAGGAGAAAGAGTTGACTACTCGAAATTGTATAGTTGATACCGTCAGAACTTTAAGCTTGAGATTTTGGAAGCGTGACTCATGAGAAGTGGACTTGAAGAGGAAACTTAAAGTAGATAAATATCAAGGACTCTGTTAGTGCAGAGGAGCACAGCCGGACCAAATGGTGATTTGGGATGAAAAATTGGTTTGTTTTGTTGTTGTTGTGGTCGTTGTTGTGGTTGATGTGGTTGTTTTGGTTGTTGTGGTTGTTGTGGTTGATGTGGTTGTTGTGGTTGATGTGGTTGATGTGGTTGATGCTTTCGAAAGATGCGCTTAAATTAACTTGCGGAAACCCATTGCTGCATCTTGAGAGTTCATAGAGAGGAACAGTTGGTGTCACGTGGCAGTACATCAAAGTGAACATTTAGCATGTGAACTAAAATACAGATCTTCCCTAGTGTTGTTGAGGGTTGTTGTAATCCGTCATTTGCCTAGTCACGTGGTCGGCGTATTTTCACTGTTCTGCTGGTGTGAATACCAGGATGTGGAAATTGTAGTAGTGGAGAGCACGCACGCAAGCACGCAAACACATTCGGCTTTACAGATTAGATGAAAAAGCGTAAAAACCTACCTGGTACTGGCCTAACACCCCTAATGTTACTTCTCATGGAACCCTAATCACACAAGATTTTGGCCTTACTGTCAGGAAGATTGATTGTTGACTCCTACTTACCTACATGTGAATGCTCACGTTGTACTGTTTGATTCTACATTTTATAATAAACATTCCGTATTAGCTGACCACCCAAGAAATCTGTGTAGCCAGTCCCTAGGTAGTAGTTTAGTAATTAGCAGGGAGGATATGGCACAGGGAGACCGGGAGGGGGGATATAGAGACGTTTTGTGTGAGAGGTTTTGCCTGTTTTAGACAAACTCTGTTCTGTACGCCATGATTTGTTTGTCTGTCATATTTTATTGACTTGTTTTTCTGTCGCCTTTTTTTGTGTTGTGTTCCACAGCCGAGAACAAGTTGGAACCTCACTTGGAATCGGGATTCTATAAAAGTTAGAAAAAATGTATGGCAGAAATTTGTTTGCTTATCCAGGTCAGTAAATTGCTATTTTCCCCTGTTCTGAAGGTATGGCAACTGCAAGGGATTTGAACACAAAATATATCTAACTATCCCTGTGTGGCGGTCTTCCCTTGTAAACTTTATAAAATCGCAAGTTTTATACTTTATACTTGTGTTTGTGTGTGTGTGTGTGTGGAAGGGAGGTATGTGATTTAAAGTATCTATTATTTTTATTACTTTGATCTTTTTTGAAATTTTCTCTCTACATCTGTGAATAATTTAATCCTTCTATTCTTCCCACAATGCCTGCAGTCACCTTTACTTAACAGTTTACTTAACATTATGGCTTACTCCTAATAAACTTTATGAAAAAGGAAACTTCCAGTCAAACTTTATTCATTTGGTCAAAGCAGTTGCACTTCAGAGTATTGGACTAAATGGAATTGGACCAACCACAACAATCTTACCTGTAAACTAGAATAGTTTAAACCAAAGGCTGCATTTGAGAGGTATCTACAAGAAAATTTATCCAGAACTGATTTGAAGAAATAGATAAGAAAGACATGTATAAAAACTATAAAATGTTAAGGTAACTTTTAGGGTGGAGCCAAACTAAAAAAAGATGCACGTACTTTCTCCTGCCCACTATAAACCACTTACCAATAATCTCCCATTTCAGAAACATAGAATTCAGCATCTGCCCGGGGAAGAAAGAACCTGCTGCTATTGTAGAAAGCTAAATCTAAACCCCTCAAAGATCTTCGCTTCTGAAACTATCCTCTCCCTTCACAACTGCACTCTGCAATAACAAGACAAATATTTCTAGCAAAGAATCTCAAACGCTAGATATTTCGATTTCACAGTATCTGTTTAAAAAAGGAACGTTGGGCTATCTATGGTAAGTTTTCTAGTATGTTATTAGTTCTCCGGCCATGAGTCGGTAATTTTTTTTTAAATAAACAACAAATGAGGACCGAGCGCTTAAATTATCAAGTTATCACTCAAACAGGAACTACTTGAAACGTTCAACATAACCCTATGCAGACACATGCGACCAAGGGAGCTTACCGTACCCAAACACATAGCAAAGAGAGGGCCGAAAGAAAGGGACCGGGCATCTTCTAAAAAAAAGATCTGCCAGCCATTTCTCTATAACGACGCTAGTCTTCACACAGCTAACCCTCGGTACACAACGTGTGCATGCAGAGGATCCCTAGTAAATGTAGTCAGCCCGCTCACAACTAGGATCCAAGACAAACATGGAATCCTCAAGGTGCAAATTATAACTAAAAAACAACAAATGAGGACCAAGCCCTTAAATTATCAAATTATCACTCCAACAGGAAGTTCTTGAAACCCTCAACATAACCGTATGCAGACGCATGTGACCAAGGGAGCTTTCTTAGTGCCGTCTCATGTACCTGTCGGTCCAGTACGAAAGAAACTCTAAGGAAAGAGAGAGAGATATAAAAGAAATTTTAATTTATTGAGATCTCAATTTTCGCTTTAACTTCGTCTAAGAGAACGTCGCAGGACATTGAACCCTGATGACAACGATGGTGAAGACGGATAAATCTTTCAGATTGTACATCACAATGATGGCTGGAAGAGTAATAACCACGAATAGCTATAAAAATGAAACATGAGTATTGTCCCATCTGAAAGATGTATCCGTTCTTGTCGCCCCTAACTTCCTGTCCTTCCTTTCTGTCCTGTCTTCACCATCTGGCAATTTTCTGGTAAATGTTTCGTGCGTGTTGAAAACACTGTCTCTAAAGCTGAAAGTCGTTCACCATGGGTGAAAGAATTACGGAAATGAGCTCACAGTCAGCTGGTATTTTTCGGATATCTGATAAATGCTATCCTCTACCGTTCCCTCCAACCCTCCAACCGACGGACTCGTTCGCTTGTGACTCGTGGGACAGGTGTTTCCACTTTCTTTCTCGTGAAATTGCGTAAGCACTTTTTTTTCGCCCAGAATGTTGAAATTCAAAAGCAATGCATGCTGCTCAAAACTCCAAGCGACCGCACTGGGAATAAAAATGCAAGCAATGAATTTGATTGTTGGGGCGGTGGCTGGGTGGGGTGGGGCGGTGTAGTTGGGGTAGGGTGGGTGAGGGGTAAATTCACAGCATTGCCATTGGTTTTAACTACCTGGTTGAGTAACTTGTGGTGCTGTGTTGGAAATCAATAGTACGTTAAGTTAAACGCATGATTTACACAAGAGCGTTATTCATTTCCCAGAACTGGCCACAGAAATGTAGGATAATAAAAATAAACATGCGTCGCTACAACAAGCAACTGTTCGTAACGTGGTGGTCTTAGTTGCACCGGGTTGTCTAGCAATTTCACGCACTGTCGTTACAGTCTGCAAAAAATGTCAATATAATTGTCAGTGTCTCAATGACGCCTTCAGTATTACACTCGCTGTAACTTTGAAAGTGAGTATGAATGTCAGTGCCATTTCATACTGAGACTCAATGTGAATATGAATTGTCAGAGCCAAGATATTGTCATTTTAATGACAGTGGCACTATGTTTCAAAGTCAGTATTAGCCTGAGCATAAACGGGTCAGAGTGTACCTCAGTCCGTGTCAGGGTTTCTCGCGGTGTGTTCTTCGCTTACAGACTAACGTTGGGTCAGAAAACGCCGTAACCACTCTCAAGGTGTGACGAGCGGGGCAGGGAGTTTAGGCAATTGTAGGCCCTTCCTAGATCTGAAATAACCACATGCTTACTTTCTTTATTTATTCATTTCACTTTGACGATACCATTATCCAGGAAAAGAAAGCTGAGAATTTTCATCCCTATCTTAATTTATCACCCATTAATTCTCAAGACTTTGTGAGATTTCAGAAACAGGTGCTCATGTTTACTGAACCCAACATGCCATATCATGTTTTTTTCCCACAGTTCTCAACATGGCATGAGTAACTACTCCACGGTATCTTTTTGGGAAAAAATCCATGCAGATAGTTCGCCAACTTGTCAATGCAGTGGTGTAGACGAATGGGTAAGGACTGTAACGTGAAAAGCTTTTCTGCAGCAATAAATGCCGACACTTAAGCCCTCAGTACTTTGTGACTGGCTGTGATCTTCAGAATAAGTCTGTGTGGCGAACGCCTTTGATAATGGAGAATTGAAAGGGTGTCTCACAAAGCTAGAGAACCAGGGAAATTTTCCTCCCCCCCATCTCCGCAGTTATATGTATTGAGCCTTATCTTAATGAAAAGAAGACAGATAAATGCTTTCGCTTGTCAAAAGACTTTGGGTACTAGAAAATAGTCTTGCAGTTTTAAAGTTTGACACGCGTTGCTGACATTCTCATTGAAGACGTTTTTTGAAGAGCTTACTTGGTGAAATGTTATCAAATCTCAGCTGAGGGCTCAGCAATCGTAGGCTGCCTGAATTTGGACAGGACTGAACCATAAGTAAAACGCATGCAGCTTCAACTGGCGCAAGACAAACCTGCTACCTTGCTTTCAATTACTTCCCCTTCTATTTCCTATTGCTTGTTTGGAATTTTATAAGGTCAGAAACTGAGACTTTATTACAGTAAAAAGCCAACCCTGTCAAGACGCACAGAGGAACATCTTGTACAAATAAGACGTTAATACCAGCTACCTCGCACGTAAACCGGTGGCCCATAATTAATACTGTTTTCCGGTTGTTCTATTTCAGTCACTGGTATTAGGCGTCCAAATATCACTAACCCATTTCGGTAACCAGATAGCGATCTTGGTTTGTCAGAAAATTATCTCCTCATTCATTGCACTGTTTGGTTAATCGACCAATTAGCACGCTCGCGACCAATGATCTCAACTTCCAGGAAAATCTCAGCCCTTACTACTTTTTGCACAGAGAGGCAGACTTAAAAGTCTACTATACTACAACCTCCTTTTCAAACAGTAAATAAACCTCGAGGTTGGTTTTTGTTTGTTTGTTTGTTTGTTTGTTTGTTTGTTTGTTTGTTTGTTTGAGCGATTAAACCGTTTCTCTCTGTTTAGCAAAGGAAAATAGAAAGAAGTCTCCAAATATGAAACAGACTTAAAAATAAAATAGTCTTTCGCTACGGATCCCCCAACCTCCAAAAAAAGGCAATGCCAGTAGCACAGTTCAAAATTATTTATTAAAATTATTTATTCATTTTACCCTGTGTCCTGGGGATAAACGTCTTATTGTGAAACTTGTATTTCGCAAACAGAAGAGTTGTTAAGCCCTCGGATTTGAGTGGAATGAAATTTAGAAGTGAAATTCCCCAGCTATGTTAAAAGTACTCTGGCACGCTGATAAACCTTGTACCACTACCCCTGAGACATAGTAAATAAAACTACCGTACCAATGGATACCAAAACAACACCTGATAGATATAGCCAGACTATCTGATTTTATTTCCTTCATTAAATCATACAGGTAACTGTGCCCAGAGCTTACAGAAATGGAAACGTACTTCAATAGAGTGTCACCTTAATTATCATGCTAAGTTTTTGAGTCTATAGTTACGCTTTTATTTTTAGACTGTTCTCCACGACTTCATCAGCACACAAGCCACAAGGCTGTTGATAAGCACTGCAGCTGCTTGCGCAGCGATATCAGCAATGTATGTCACTGTAACATCGATATCTTCACTGATATTCTCGGTGCCACCTGGACGAGGACAGCGAGGTATAAAGTAGTGTAGGATATGGGTCTCATTACCTTCCAACGTCATTTTATTCTTGTAGACACCTGTATGTGTTGTGCTGATGTTTTTCAACCACAACAGCACCAACAACCACAACCACAACCCGACAAAAACAAAACAAAGGTGGGCTGTCACATGTACAGGTGTGGCTGTAACACTTTACCCGGACTCATTCAATCGAACAGACGCTCAACTAGATGAGTGTGCGTCCCAAACTTTATTTGTTGAACATTAACCGTTGCAGGTGGTGGCCGGCTTACCATGCAACCTATTCCATAGTCTAGTGGCTATTATAGGACCTCTTCTCTCTCACTACTGTCTACCTTATTAGTGACACAGACTGAAGCCTGGCCTTCTACTATTCTCTAACTTTTCCTGGCCGCTAAAGGCAGTGGCTTCTTCCAGAGTATAGCTCCTTTGTACAGCTGCAGCGGAGGCGCATATAGAAGATAGCACTGTGGCCCATCCTCCTTTGTGCCCATCCGGTCTTCTGCCTGCTAACTTCCGTCTGTATCCTTCTCTCTCTTTGGTCTAATCTCTGTCTGAATCCTTCTGATTCTCGCATGTCCCCCTATTCTTATTCCTCCCTACTCCAACGCCCTCTACATCACATGGTCTATTCTTGTAAACAGCATCACGAGTTTCCAAGGCCAGCGACCGGACATTACTAATACATTCGTGATCAGTTGTCGCCGTGCTGTCCCTGAATCTTGGACCTGGGAGGTTGGTTGACTACCTCCTTCCCCAGTACATATTGTTCTCTGGGAGAGCACGAAATTTACTTCCCTGAACTAAACGACCCTCTAGTTTAAACTGCGTGAACAATGCTATTTTTACAAGTCAGGTCTCAATTACGTTACAGTGGCAGTGCGTCAAATAGTGTAGTACTGGTTTGAGTCTTAAAGGATATTTATCTATCAGTGAGTGAGTGAGTGAGAATGGGAGAGTGAGTGAGTGAGCGACCCAGGCAGCCAGCCAGCCAGTCAATCAGTCTGTCTCTTTATTTCTCTCTCTCTGTGCTTAACGCATCCACTGATAAAACAGAGTAGCTCTGTTTAGTAGTCCCGGAGCCCGCTAAAATTACACGCTACAACAGCCTTAAGTCTAGTATTTCACTTATCACCACTGATCACCAGGGCCGTGAACAATAACTTCAAATCTGGTCAAATGCTCAAGGTGTTTCGCTTGGTCTGGCAGCAGATGTTATTGTTACGTATTGTCTAATGGTTTCGAAATAATTCATAACTGCTCTGTGTTCGACTTGGATCGAAAAAGGGGCTAGGTGCGGATTAGAAAAATGAACTTGGAAGGGGGTAATGCAGGGACTGTGTTTTGGGCGTTTCCCAGGGTGATGGCTAAGAATGGGCTGTCGTTACGAGATCATTCAGCTCTTTGAAGCGATAGGTGTGTGTGTGACTTTGTGTGTTAGAGGGGGTGTGTGTGTGTGCGTCTAGCTACTATCGTACTTTATAAAGGGTTTGTTGCAATCCTTGCGCTTAACTGTAATGCAGGGATGGGGAATTTCCTAAATTATACCAGCCATTTCCAAGAAATTTCAACAATCTCAGGTTGCTCGAGGCTACAATCCCCGTCCAAAAATTAAGCCCCACTTTCATGATAGTGAATTTCAGAGTAAGTGCATGAGTTTATTATGCTAACAATATAACAGAACGGCGAATCACAAAGTCATTCAGTGGGGAGAAAGTTTCTGGGATCGAAATGTAACCAGGAATGAATAGGAACCAAGCGAGGTAAGTCACGCGTTTCGCACACACACTCTCCCACAATGCGCGCTTACGCAATTACGTGGTTGTCTTCTCGTTTTGGGTCACTAAGGTGCAGTAGTCTTCGTGCTGAGTGTTTCTGAGGTTCAAAGTCAGGGAACAGCGAGAGAACTAAGGTACGTTTGACATTTGTGTGTGTACCATGTCTTCTAAATTAAGTCCGCACTGATAATGAGGCGTCTTTATCGGTGTAGTTGTCTGCGATGCCATATGGTCCTTTAATGAGTACCTCGATTATGGTAGCAGCCCGACATATTCCTGGAGCTATTTTAAAATTAATGTTGGGTGGAACTGTCAGAGGCACGCGATGACGCTGTGGATAAAAGGCATATCTCATTAACAGAAAATTAGTAGTGATGGCTACTACATATAATTGAAATTATAATTATAATTACTAGTTATATGATAGTATCGAATGAACTTTGATATAATATTGAAAATTCAGCAACCAGCGTGCGTGCGCGGGAGGCATTTCTAATACATACCAAAAAGTAATCTCAGGAAGTGTCTATGGAGTGCCGTCTGAAATACCTCTAGGAGTGTTTTTGGAGGGGGAATCATCCACAGATGGAAACTGCAAACGTTTGCATCTGTCCTTCCGATCATGAAGCCGGTTGTTGGGTCATGCTTTTCAGTGTTAAAAGGAATGTTAGGGAAATAGTGCTTATACAACCGCACGTGCAGCTCAGACCGCATTATTGTGGGCTCTGTAGCGAAGTTTGTCGTTGTCATGACTGCAGGACTTCTCCCGACGTCTCGGGATTAAATAAATATCGCTCCCTACGTTTCATCATATTTTGTCATGACTTGGAACCTTTGTCTAGACTGACATTGAGACTTTGGCCTAGAGAATCTGAGGAAAGACGTAGTGTGGGTGAAGGCATGCAGTGTGTAAGTTTACTTATTGCGATTTGGCTTGAATCTTTTTTTTACGCAGCTTGTCGTCGAACACGCCCAATTTTCCACATCTTGTTTCTCGTATAGGTCCCATCCTGAACTCTCACAGTCCAGCTTACCAGCTGCAAAAACAGAGTACCTGGCCCTATGGGTGCCGCCCTTATAATGCTGGCCCAGTGAAAATGGTGGTGTCTGAAGCCCCATTTTGCAACGACCTTACACAACATTACAATGTCCTTTTACAGTTTACCTTTTTGTTGTTTGTTTACATTTTTGTGGTTGTAATAGGTGTCATGATCGTTCTGTGAACATATTAGAACACAAATATTTTAATGGGAGAAAGGGTTTCTAACTACGGAAATGCCCGTGGATGGACAGTTTTCTAAATGCCAAAAATGTCAGTAGGTTATTTACAAAATGTTCATGAGCGAACAGTTTTCTAACTACAAATTTGTCGAAGAGCAAACATTTTTCTAAATACAAAAATGTCTATGAGTGAACAGTTTTCTAACTACGAAACTGTCCATGAGCGAAAGGTTTTCTAACTAAAATTTTTCCGTGAGTGAACAATTTTCTAACTACAACGGTACGTTTTAGAGTTGTCAGGTTACACACGCACACACAAACACACAGCGTACCTATGTCCATGAAAAACTTTATCCGGGGCTTACACTCACTTGTGCTCGATAACCACATTGACAGTCAGTCATAAATCCCCCTTTTCCAGGTGTCTGAAATTTCCACCTACTTGGGGCACGCATGCGCAGTCGATCTTTCATCCTGTGGACTTGTAAGTTCTGCTTGAACTTATACGTGAAAACAGAAGCCCGACGTAATATACTTCCCTAAACCCCTTTTCCCCCCCAGAAAAATCGTAAAGCTAATAAGGTCTTTGAATCTGCGACTTGTAATAGTGAAACCCACAAGAAGTGACGCTGTGTAAAGGTCATTGCTTTAATTATAATTATCTGTTGTTAGAAACCATAATGCGGATGCGCAGCTCACCCTGTACAAACGTGCCCGAAGTCACACTGCCTACCTTAAAGTGTTGCTCTTGTTCGCTTCAAGCAGAAAGGGACTGAGCGAGGAAACGCCCTTAAGAGGAACCTAGGACCGCTGTAAATTGGGGTCTGGGTAGGGACAGGTTAGTTTCTATACCGCGAAACAGTGTGTCTGTACACGTTGTATGAGGCATTCATTCGTTCTGGCAGACGAAATGATTGGCTGTTGAAAACGTGTGCAAGCCCGATCACATTCACCTTCCTCGTTCGGTAAATATCAGTAGTTCGACTCCACTGACAGAAAGTCTGTTTTAAGAAACGTTACCAAGTACGTTGGTTCACAACAGAGCACAGCATGAAAACGAGATCACAATTCATCACAACACAAATCCACGCAGCGGCCACCCCC
>SMGT01005575.1:3214-18254 GCA_004794575.1 Lanistes nyassanus
AAAGATCTTCCAGAAAACTGCAAGGTTTTCAGTGGTGACCCTATGAGATTAGCATATTTTACGTGATACTGTATTTTGATTGGCTCCAGTTATTCTGCGCGTTTTCATGCTCGTGTAGCTCGTGTTGTGGTTTGTGTTGCAAGATCTGAACTTGAAGGTCGGTGTGGTTTGGACCGGTAAAGCCCATTTTGAACATTAACACTGTTAATGGTGCATTCGTCACTGTCAATAGTATTAATTTGCGTCAGTCTCAACAGAATTGTAGTCACTATCGCTGCTTTCTCAGGACATAAAGCGGTTCACTCTCCTTCCCACTGCAGGCAAGCAGAGCATCTTAGATTACACAATCATGACGTCACAGGTTGATTTCCGCCAAGGACAGGAAGTTTGGCGGTGTTTTCGGCAGGCAGATGAAAATGTCCATGTTCACAGTCAAATATCTCTAAAACGGCTTCTAGCTTTTTCATTTGGTTTGCGTATTCAGTATTTGTCAATGATGCTTAACCATTTCTTAAATAACATTTTGATCGCAGTACCGCTTTAACATTGTATAGACTCCATTTGGCCTTTATGACGAACATGAAACTACCTCTTCATACTGGCCATCTCACTGCAGCTATATCAACTGGTTCTGTCAGTGATAATAAGACCGAATTCCCCCATAGTGCTAAATCGCCGCAAGGCGAAGCACTGTCCCTCTAAGATTGCCTACCTACTCTCCCAAATACAAGCCTGGACACGCATCTGCGCCGATGTATAGTCAGCCAGTCTAGCTTTGCCTGAGGGATAGCCCTCCAGTGAGCCACCAGGGCTTGCTTTCGAACAGCCAGAATCTGGGAACGGCCGGGCGTGTAGTAAACATCTCTCCCAAGCATGTCTCATGCCCGTTCTATGGGATTAAGATCCGGGGATGGCCAGCACTGACGTGCGATGTTGCCGAGGCTGATCGAGCTCGTTCTGGACAAGAGCAGACCTGTGACTCGGTGCATTATCATCCATGAAAATGAATCCAGTACATTTTGCCTTGCCAGGGGCATCACCAAGAGTCTGATGATGTCATTCAAATATCGTGTAGTTTTCACACTGCCTTTCGTGAAGACAACGACCTCCGTATGTCCGCCCCGCCAGATTCCAGGTCAAACCACGAGAAGGACATGCTCAGCAACAACACAGCATGGGTGCCGCTCTTCAGGTTGTATCCAGGCACGCTGATGTCCATCACGTCCGTAATTCCATCCAAAATCTGGACACGTCATTAAAGAACATGGCACCACTGTTGTCTCCAGCCCCCACCCCCTCCCAGCTGGAGCTGAACCTGGTACTGGTGCTGGCTGAAATGGAAGCGTCTTGCTGGGCTTCTAGAGTCAGCCAGTTCCTGAAAGTCTGTGTCGAAACAAAACTCCCAGTGTTTGCGTGCAGGTCATTTGTCAGGTTCCTTGTAATTACAAAATGCTGTCTTCTGGCAGTTAAGACGGGAAATTGTCTGAAGTTACCGCTTGGAGTGTGGTTGTAACTCTCATAAAAGGCACTGGCTGGTCAGTGATACAGAATAGGATAAAAAGTGACAGTAGTCCACTTTGTAAACATGTTGCCTGCGTTGCACGTGCTGAGAGTGTCTTATCTGCACGGGACGGTGGATTTCCAGCACGACGTATTTTCATCGTTCAGCAGTATATACATATCGCAGCAACGTGTGTTGCTTAATTTTTTGTGAGAGGTATAGTCAGAACGATATTAGCTGAATAACAGACAGCAGACATTGTGACCTAATTCACATAAATCCTTAATCCCATGCCTCCTTATACAACTACCAGGTAAAGTCTCAGCAATCCGGATGAGAAATTTGTTGCCTACCTATAGTCCGGATATGGCTCGAACTACCGTGCGCTGAGTTGGAAATCATAACGGATTCACCCCATTAGAGCGAAACTCATGTATTACTTGCGACTGTAGGCAGAGGAGATATCTTCCGGTAAATGCAGTGTTTTCAAGATGGCGGGCTCTGTTACGTCTTCTAACCTGGAAACACCCTCCGGCATGTTTGTACTGGAAGTTCTCTCCGCTGCGGACAGACGCAAGTGCTTCAGCTTATGCAAGCAAACAGAATCCCCTATCTAATACCAAATCTTAACCCTACCCCTAACTCAACCCTGAAAAAAAAATGGTATCGAACAGATCCTTTTCAACTTTGAAAGTCGGTATTTTCACCACTTGTATATTGATTACGACAGCTTGTTTTGTAGCTATAATACGTTGCGATTTGACGTCTCGCTGTTTGTCAATGCCCTTTTCACGACTGGCACAAACGAGTTTGAGCCAGTTGCGGATCTCTCAGAGCAGCTGTAGGAAAAGAAATTTCGCAACCCGGATCCTTAAGGCATCGGCAATCTCACGTGAGCTGCATAACGTCACCGGAAGGGAGTGGTTCTCCAACCTGTCCTTGAAAACAACAGTAAGCTAGTCGCCTAGTGATTTGTCGAACGAAAGACGTGGATCTAGTGGGAGCATCGAAAAACCTCGAGATTTGAGGAGTTTGGCATCTACCTGTCCGCAGAAGCAGTCAGATTATAAAATATTTGTACCTAGCATGGCTACAAAGTTCTTTTTAATCTTTGTTTCATGTAAGTACGATTACTAAGTTGGCTTTTTTGCATTATTTTGGTTTGTTTCGTTGGTTGGAAAGATGTCCTGGCTCAATTTTTAAAATTTCCAACTTGGCTCCAGGTGTGCTTCCTTTTAGGACCTTGGCTTCGACTACTGCTGCTCAAGGGGTGACTACTTTGACGTCAATACCGTTGGTGCAGAGTTGCTCCAGCGTAAGCAGCATGAACGAGGCTCTGGATGAATGTTTCACTCGGGAAGGACTGATGGTAGAAGTCCCCACATTGAGCCTGACCGACGGGAGACAAGCCAAGCAAAGTCACCTGGATGCTGTGATGACTGACAGCAACAATCATCAGAAAGTATGCAGGTGAACAAAAAATTGAAAATTTTCTTCTTGTATTAGAACATGCTCAGCGTCCATACATAGATAATTTTTTTGTTTTCTGTGAATATCACATTTGAAGCTTATTTAAACAAAGTTTCATGCTTCAGAAATTTAACAAGGCCATTCTCGTCTTTAAATTTGGGAAGCAGCAGGCTGCACGGCGAAAGACTAAGTGCAGCCAAGACTGACAAGAGGGGCATAGGCGAAATGACAGACAGAGATAACCACAGTTAGTTATTATGCGAAGGCACTTCATATCGCTGGAAACAGGGAGGGTTAAATTTAGAGGCCTGCAATAATTTAGCTGAAAAATGTTTCGGGTATCTTTTTAAATCTCATGAATAGCAGTAGAAAATGCTTGGTTCAGGATGAACCGCGGTAAAGACAAAATTAACTTATTCCAGTCTGATAGAGCTTGACTATGCCAATGAAAATGGAATGCGGAACTAATATGACCATCTACAAGAAGGACTATTTAGTTTAAATAAAATTATTACCACTTCCGTCGCACTAAACCGAGTTCAGGAAACACAGAAAGATGAAATTAAGTCCAATGGCTGGTCCAGCTGGCTAGACGTACCTTGTATCTGAAAACGGTTAAATTTAGTTTTTGTTCGGACTACCAGATCTGAACGCTAAGTCCCAAATCCCCCAAATTCAATATTTTCATTTTATGTGCAAACTGTTTTTGTTTTCTCTCCATTCAGCAAACTTGACCTCTACCAAAGAGCCTTAGCGTGTGCCTTTCAAGTTCCGCAACAGTGTCTGACCACAGATTATTGGAACTACCTTCCAAATCCCGGCAATATTCCCAGCATGCTGACAATGCTCTGTGATAATATTAATGGTTAGTGGAGAGCTTACGAACTTGGTGACTGAAAATTAACAACGGATTGTATAGTTACTTTCATTCAGGTCTACAGTAGTATATTTTTTGTAGAGATTGGGGGACAGCATGTGATCACTCGTGCTTTTTAAAGCACGTAAATTTAGAATGCTGTCGCAGTTTTACAGTTCAAGATTCACACAATTTGTTTTTAACATTTAGCATTTCAGTCTATTCCGGCATGGTATAACTCTCTAAATTACCAGTGTCCTTTGCTGGTTTCTTTTTATAGTGACTGATGTGGACTGTGCAAAATCTGTTGCATCTGAACTCTATGACTGTGGTTACAACAAGGGTATCAGCTATGGACTTAACAAGGGTCTGTCCATAACAACCAAGGGAATTCTTTGCTAGTGAGTACTGAATCCATAGACTTGGTTTACGCGTCATATTTATCATTTGACAGAAGACAAGATGTTTAAAAGTTTCTCAATTTGTTTGAAACCGACAAGGTGGACAGAATAATTCGTTTTTCGTTGGTTGCAGGGGTTGCAAACTTGCCTCTTAATTTTTTGTACTGACACCGTATACCTTGAGGAAAGTTTCCAAGAAAAGCCTTGATTCTCAAAAAAAAAAACAGGCGACAGGAGAGCGGCAAGACGGACGGACGGACGGACGGACGGACAGACAATAAAGTCACCATTGTTAAATATAGACAAAAACAGCGACCGAAAGAAATGCCAGAAATGACAATGGTTTCATGGAATCTGATGTATTAGCGTACTCGAGTACTTTCCGTATTATTGAAAACACCATTCTTAGCTCAGCGGTAACAACTGATCATAATACTTCTCAAATTAATTAATTGGTGAAGTTATGCCTTTTTGATATATAATAAGCTTGTGATCCACATACAGATTTTCTCAAATGAGTGTGGCTGTATGTCACGAAGGTGTGATATCTTAATGTGACTAAATAAAAAAAGTTTTGAAACTTTTGTGTAGACTACAACGCTGATTGCATCCTAGTCATTCTTAAGTCCTACAGGGATTTTCCATCTCAAAATTGTGAGTATTCTATAAAGAAGATCTAATTTGGTTTTTAGTAAAATATGACTTTAGGACTATAAGTTAATACAAGAGGTGCAGAAATCTTTTAAATTATGTCACTTGTCATTTTCAAACACTTCTTGCTTATATTTCTGCAGCGCCTGGGAAGCAAACGTGGAATGTCTGCTTACAGTGTTGACTCCCTGCGGATGTCCGACGACAAGACTCTACGTGGAGATATCTAAGCTCTACCTGACCCCACCTGCGTGCAGCCCAATCAACGTCGTAACACCAGAGTGTCAGCCATGAAATGATTTAATGACAACTCTGGCATATTTCTGAGGAAAATGCCTTTATCGCAATGTCTACTCTTGTTCTAAGTGTAATAGGACCTTTTTAACCGGACAGGAAAGTTGCCACAGTGCTAGAATACTTAAGTAGTAATATTAGAAGACTAGTTACGACACTAAGTAAAAAGTAATTAACATTGTAATTGGAGCGGATCGTTAGTTCGTTTGTACCGTTCTGTGTTTATTCGTCCATTAGTTACCTTTTCTGGGTACTTCAAGTTTATACCAAAAACTTTTCCAAAAGGGAACTAAGCATAAACGTTTGCCTGCCTGTATATCGGTGCTGAAACGATTGCACTTGAATAATAAGAAAAATGTAAGAATAATCTTTTATTTCTTTTTTCCTTCTTGAGATATTCTAGATGTGTTGTCAAATGGCATTTAAAAAAATCAAAGCATGGCTAATGACTTGAACCACATTCAGCCACCATGAGATTTCTCATTTTTCTTTTCGAGACGTTCAAGCTTTGGCGAACTTAGAAGACTTAGAAGACGGTTCAAATGAAGTATGCAGAATCACGACATGGTTCGCGAACTAAATTTTAAGCACGGTTTCTGCAAAGTTAAGTTCGTGCACACCAGCCCTGGACTGATATAGGCCGGCTTTGATATCAACTGGAGACTATATGTGATCATTCCAATCTTTTTTCATTGCTTTTAAATCCGTTTCAGAAATAAACCTGATAAAAAGTAAGTAAAATGTTTTTTGTTTTTTTTTCAAATGCCATCATGGTTTCTTCTAAAAGCAGTATGCCCTCAGTACCGCGATATCATATGCTGTGATGTCATCAAAATAATCTTCTTTCCGACAGAAGCCACTAAAAGATACTCATTCCCTAGTGGTTGCTGATTTTCAAAAGAGTGATACTAGCTCATTACGCAAGATATTGATTCCTAAAAGTTTTAACGACATCCTTCTTTTCGTGTTTGAACATATCCATTCTCGCACGGCCAAAGCAAAAGGTCAAAATCGTAACATGCAGGGTGTAGTACGAAATTTAGTGGGGGTGGGGGTGAGGATGGAAAAGAAATTTCTGTTTCAACAAACTACGAATTCTAAATAAGCAAAATATAATATTTGATTTGTTTCGTTTTCCTAGATTCACGTAGGGTTCTTACATCATAAAGTGCATTGAAAGTACACTTTCTTCTTCGTTTCATTGATCTGCACGATCTGACGAATACCAGCTGTTGGTTGCGAGCGGCCAATGAGAACAGTATTAAGGAACATGTACAAGATGGTCGACAGCATACGGACAAAACAAGGTAGTCGAAAACGTGTACACCTTTTCTCAGACGCGAATCCTTCCCACAGGAACTCTTCTATGGAGTGGCTCGCGTTAACCTTGCTGACGTCAGGTAAAGGCTGTAGGACAGATTGCCCTTTCTCAAAGATACACAAAAAAGCTTCAAAGCAGAAACCAGTTTGTTGATTTGTTAATATCTGATAGACGATATGCCACATCAGAAGAATCTACAATGCCAGCACTTGGAAAATCATTGACCGTGACGACTGACGATTTAAAAAAAACGTAACAACAACGAGAACTTTGCCAAGCGAGACTTCGACAAGACGTCAACGTTTCGGGGCATGACCTTTTCTTCAAGGCGACACAAACAGATAACAAATAAGAACAAACAAAATGAGTCACTTAACTGACAGAGATGTTGGTCCACCACGGTCGCTGGACAGGAAAAAAGCGAGGCAAGGGAAAGTACTCCTCGTCCGAAAAGGATCTTTGGTAGTCTCCCTTGCAAGCTAATGGCCATGTACACGAGGTAAGGGACGTGGTCGTAGTTATTATTTTAATTTTGTTTAGACCCAGGTACAGGGTCGAAATATGGCCTTGGAGCATCTGCGGTTGAAAAGGAACCTGCATGCCGAATCTGGCGTGGATCGGTTCAGGCGTGCGGATTTGCTTAACACCCCCCACCCCCCCCCACCCACCCACCGGTTGTTTGGTTGGTTGAAATGTTTAGAATATTCGTGTTACGGTCTCTAAGTGACTTTGTCGATCTTCGTAAAGGTCGATAGGTACATCTAATATACAAAAGACCAGGAAATGAATGTCACAAAGAATGGACATAACAGATGAAATCCTAACCTTTCTAAATATGCTTCATGACACATGAATTAAAATAAACTTTCTCTGAGCGCCGTGTAGGAATAAAAGGAAATGAAGAAGCAGACTGACTAAATCGGCAGGAACAGACAACCCAACCACCAACGTCATCCAGATAAACGTACCCGTTTCGCCGAAGAGAGGAAAATAGCCATTAAACCAGCAATAAAACTACAGTGGGATGAAAAGTATAAAAGGAAGCCAAAGGCACCAAGAGACATATAAAAGAACTACCGAGTAACGAGCTCATCTTTGTTTCATTCCAACAGAACCAACCTAAGCAGAGTAACAAGAATGAGATTAAATGGAGAATACCATCCGATTCGTAAAGACACAGTGACCTGTAATTGTGGGGACAGACTTAGCACACCATATGTCCTGCTAGATTGTAACCTCAACAGCCAGGAAAGGAGTGAACTTAAAAATTCTACAGGTTTTTCGTGTTTCTTCTAAAGCCCTCGGGCCAATAAACCATGCGCTGACCAGCACCGTATAGGAAGAACCAAGCGAGAGAAAGTCTGTAATGCAAACCGGTTATTGGGAATCTGAAGTTCGGATCGGAGATGATTTCTAGATGTTAGAACAGTGGGGCTCCATCTAGATGTAGAATCTCTCTGATAAGGTCATCAGTCAAGTCGTAGACGTGCCGATGTGTGGGCCTGTCAACCAATGAACGATCGGTATAGGACTCTAAACTCCAAAGTTAGAATTACACAGCAAGGTAAACGACTGGCAGGTGTGATGGTCAGTAGGGGAGTAAGCGCTCTGACGCAACATGGGTGCTGTTTTGGGTGGATCACGTGACTTTCTAGTTTTTCTGACAAGTTGTGAAATTAGAAATTACGTCATTTTTGTTGGAGAAATCAAATGGAAGCGATCGTCTGCATTTCTTATGATGGAGGTGGGGGTATGACTCGTAAGGTTATTTTCTAAAGTTGTACTTAGTGAAAATGAAAACCTAGTCACGTTTTCCGAGTCCATGCAGAGAAAGCATGTGGGAGACGCCCTCTAAAGAAAGCCTGTTACGCAGCACCCGGCATAAGTGTGCACCCTTCTGATTAGTACAACTAAACCAAAGAAAAACAAGCGAAACTCCGGAGAAGTGTAAGCCCTTCACCCAACACCAGGCACAGAAAATTTTGCCGTAACAGTACATGACATCCAAGTTTAAACGCAGAAAGTTTGAGTGGTTGTAGTACCTCGCGCCACAAATACCAGATAGTATTAACTGCCAGGCTTCTGCGCTTTAATAGCACTTAGTTTGACGACCCGGTGTTACCCCATCAACAACTACGAAAAATGAAGAAGGGACATAGCATTGTAACAGGGTCGAGCGGTAGCGGGTTTGTTACTATCGCAGTTGTGGCAATGGCTCGGTCATCCTTCCACTCTGCACACAGTAACAAAGCGTCGTTGCTCCTACATGCAAACTTTAATTCTTATCCACGTCGCTGTGCGAACACAGGACGGACCTTCTAGCGATGCCGCATGTACAGGCGACTCCAGACTAAAATCCTTGCTCGAGCGACTGACTCCAATCTCTCACTCTGAATGAACTAAACGTCTACTTTTCTTCTGCTCTTTTTAACCACGCTCCTCGCACATTGTCGCTGACCTCTCGCCCTCGCCTCCCGCTGATATGCTCGGTCCACTCTTGTTCTAGAGCGGCCCTGACCACCCCTATCTCTCTAAGTGGCCCTACCCTTCCCTGGGGAAACCTGGCCGCACCTAAATTACATCTAAGGGTTACGGTAGCTCCGAACAGTGAGTCCTTGGCCCTTCCCTGCCCACCGTTGGGTCAGGGGATCGGAAGACACAGATACCCTTTGTTTCACTCTTAAAGAGAAACTTAACCCTAGACGCAATTTGAGATGAATTCATAGATATTGATATTGTGAGTCTTGTCAACCTTAAATTTCAAGCTGCATCAGTACTATTTCCATACAATTCACGTTTTAATATCGATAAATAATGGCACACGGACGTCGCCATGTTGTGGTACTCTTTCGCGAATGAAAGCAAAATATGGCTGCTGTCGTCTGGTCTGGTGACGTCAGTTCTCCAGAAGCATTCTTCAACATGCCATAGTGCGTTCGGCTGTTTCAACGAACAGTGCAAATCGTTTAATGTAGACGGAAGCCATAAAAGCTTTTTTGGGGATTCCAAATCCAGAAAAATCAAAAGATTCCTATGCACTTTGTAAAAAGTGGCTTGAAAATTTTAAGAACGCCAAGTTGCCTCGTCATGCGAAAGAGTATAAATTAAAATGGCACAAATCGCACTTCGTGTGCGAAGACCATTTTACGAGGGAGTGCTTTCAAGGCACCAACAAAAATGATGTGGCTGCTTCGCTTGGCTTCAAGACTTTTAAGAAAAGGTTAAAGAAAGGGGCCATTCCGACAATTATCAATACAAAGTGTGCCAGTGAAAAAGGCATTGTAGTAAGGCAAGACCGGACGGAAGCTGAGCCAGGTATAGTGAGAACAGACCGGTCATACGAAACCCCGAATAGCCACCAAAATTTATGGTTTTAGGTCTAAATAAAAGGTTTTAAAGGTATATCCAGCATCAGAATGCATTTTCGGAATTATTTGATGCATAATATGTCCAAATTTGATGTTTGTGTACGTACATTTTACAGGTTTGTGTCGGTACTGTTATCGTCTGCTCGTCTGCCGTGTATACGAAATACCGAACAGCCAGGAACAGCCACCGAAATCCATGGTTTTAAGTCTAAATAAGAGGTTTTAAAGGTATATTCAGCATATTTGGACATATTATGCATCAAATAATTCAGAAAGTGCATTCTGATGCTGGATATACCTTTAAAACCTTTTATTTAGACCTAAAACCATAAAGTTTGGTGGCTGTTCTGGGCTGTTCGGGGTTTCGTATGACCCAGAGCAGACGATTACAGCTGAGAGCGATGTCACTAACAAGTCAAGTTTCTTTATTCCTTTACCCTCAGGGGATATTGAAAAGAAAAATTAATGTCAAAGAACACATGTCAATCGTAGTTCATCTGACAGAATATACATCTATTCATAAATATATTCAATGATTATTGATTAATAAACACACAAATAACACGCTCAATCACGCACGCGCCAGACGTACCCACACGCAAAAATATAGGCACCCATTCATCTATTTATTAATGCACTCTAGTAAGAAGTCAATACAATTTTGTTTTTAAAAGAAAAGAGTTGATAAAGTTTAAATGTATTTGACCGGCTCGAGTAGTATGGTGTCAGCACGGTGGTGCGTTCAGCTGTAAAAGCGTCTGCCCGATATCTGTGACGCTGCTTTGAGCGCTGTCGGCTGCGGGCTGCAGTAGCTTTCTCCCTGCCCGGGTTACTGACGTCACTCATCAAGGCAACATGGCGGCTTCCAGGTAAGGCTGATGAGCGGCATTAAAAGCTGGGTTGTAAGTGAACAGTTCTTTTGTAGCTTGAAATTTAGGGTTAAAAAGACTCACAACATCAATATTCATCAATTCAAGACAGGTTACTTCTAAGGTTAAGTTTCCCTTTAAGTAACAGACGACCAGTAGGGCGCATGATGCAACTTCCCACGCTATGCCGGCTAGGAGAGTTCAGGGGCCGGCTGGGTGGGCGCTGGGTGTTATGTAACCACCACCCGGTTACAGCATGATAGGGTCCGATTTTATAACAAAAAGCAGACTGCTTGCAGTGCTAACATAAAAGCCACACCAGTAAATGACACTATAGTCAGCAATAATCTCACCAGTTCAAATCAGTGAGAGAAGCTTTTCCTTGCAACTGAGGTGTAAATGTAGACAGAAGAAATTAGATTAAACGTGTACTCTGATATCCTCAAATCCAATGTAGAAACTTAAACTGGCGACTTAATTGTTTATTAACTAAAGATGAAATGAGTTAAAGGATAAATGGCAACACATTGATTATAAAATGCGTCCTACTTTCCATTCTATATATTCATTTCACAGTTGCCTGACCTGTAGAGAGCACATTCCCTGCATGCAGCCCTACCTGTATAACACCAGTGAGTCAAGACTGAACTTTTTAACAGCTCAACCCAGAGTTAACAGAGGCGCAACAACAACTTTGCCAGATATTTTAGAAATTCTCCAACATTTTAACTTCGAATCCCGGTTCTTTCACAGGAGAGGTACAACACCAGATCGAGCTGACTTCCGACGAAGTGGTCGGACAACGACCATACCCACTACCATTGTTTGCCACCTATAACAATACGCGTGTCTGCTGTCTGGTGTGTGTACAGCACGTGGTGGCGATGAAAAGGCTGTTGGTCCTTTGCTACTCGTTAAGTGGCGGAAGACAAGGCGTGAATGCATAATGGGACTGACTTTCATGGACGGAGCCGAGTGCGAGGGAAAGTGATACGGCGCACGGGAGCGAGTCCTGATAACAGTTGGAAGATAATTGGCGGCTTGCGATTAAGCGATGAATGATCCGGAAAAACCCGGGGGTGTGAACCTAGTAAGTCAAGGGCTGACCTCACGAGCTGAGGATAATAGGCAATTACCCCGCGCAAGGGAGTCCTAAACAGCAACATAAATCTGGCTGTCAGAGGGTAGCTAACCACTAGTGCTGACGGGAGACTCACTAATGAGGGAGGCTCCTTAGAATATTTCGGATGCCTCTCACCCCAATATATGCGGGCCTGCCGGCGACTTGAAAAGAGAGGCTTTGAGAGGACCAAGGGAGAGTACGGCCTAGGAACGGGCCTAGAGACGGACCTAGGAAGGCGACAGAGAAGCATGAAAGAACGATAGAAGAATCCGGCCAGAATGCCCTCATGGCAGAAGTTTGCTCGCCTTCAGAACCGTTGGCAGCGACGTATGGCCGGGCAGCAGTGAAGAAATGGAAGGACGTACTACTTAATCTGTTCGATGGAGGTGACCAGCTCTATATTACGACGGTCACCCACACGACTTTCCCAGATCACGCCAATAGGATGGGTCTAAGACGGATTGCATAGGGAGCTAGAACTCGCAACAAGAGAAAAGGAAAAAACCACTAGACTATCGAGATGAGAAGAGTAACAGTTTAGACGAACCGCCGTGCCTCCGCCAATTCATTTTTCTTCATAATAAACTTTGTCGTTGTCATCGAGGTGTGTTGTCGAACGAACGCGTGTGACGCGTGGAGGCGTTACACACCCAACAAATCGTATAGGAAGAAATAGACAACATGTTACAGATGGGTGTCATCGAACCCTCATTCACCTGTAATGGAGCGGGTCCGTGTTGCTCCACAAACTCTCTTCTCTCTCTTTTCCAAACCAAGAAGATCTTTCTGAGGGCCTTCTACATCTTTTATTTGAGGCCACCGCTGCTGCCGCCACCTTCTCCTCTGCTCACCTCGCCTGCCCCTACTGTCCAATCTCGGCACTCGTGACGTGGTCTTACATCATCCCTTCTGCGTCTCTCCTTTCTTCATCACTACTCTGAGACGTCCCTTCGTCGTGGTGTTGTTGGTTATTTAGAGGGACAGTGCTTCCACCTCGCGATGATTTCGCACTATGGGGGATGGGGTCCTATTACTAAACTATGCACTGAAAGAACCACCAGACTGATGGCTGCAGTAAGATGCTCAGTGCGGACAGGCAGTTTAATGTGCGGGGAGATGGCCGAATGGAGTTTGCACAATGTTTCACTCCAGGAAATAATCCTTGGCCACACCAGGATTCAAACCAGCAACCTTCATCTGCTAGTCCGCAGCTCTCTCAACTGAGCTATCCAGGCCCCCCCCCCCGTCCCTTTGTCCGTCCCGCACCCCGCTTTTACTGGGTGGACGCGGGCCGCGACGGAGGCAGTGCCAGCTACAGCAGCAGCTAGCGGGTGAAAGTGCGGTGGATACCGCATTTTGTGTTTCTTACATGTACAAACACTAGAATAACAGAGCAAAGAATATATCTATGAGAACATGAAAATGTGTGATGCATAGAGTGCACTTTGCTCTTCTTGTTAGTGTAGAAGACAGTTTAGCAGAGTGAGAACGAAATAAAGATAATTACGTTAAAAGGCATTTTAACTAGCTATGTTGACTAGAAAAAGATAAGAAATACGCCTACAAACTAACCTGATCTATTAAACAGAAACTTAACCTTAGAAGTAACCTGGCTTGAATTGATGAATATTGATGTTGTGAGTCTTTTTAACCCTAAATTTCAAGCTACAAAAGAACTGTTCACTTACAACCCAGCTTTTAATGCCGCTCATCGACCTTACATGGAAGCCGCCATGTTGCCTTGATGAGTGACGTCAGTTACCCAGGCAGGGAGAAAGCTACTGCAGCCCACGGCCGACAGCGCTCAAGGCAGCATCGTCACAGATATCGGGCAGACGCTTTTGTTAGTGACATCGTGAACATTCGCAAGATAATTTCCGTTATGGATCTGGGAGTTGTAGCTTACACTTATGACCCAGAACACACGGAGGAAGAACTACAAAACACGGAAAGTACCGATACTGAGCAAGACGACGAGTGCTGTTGTGACTAGTTTATTTACATAGGTGTCCTTTGTTGTGTGTACGGGTGTGTCCATGCACACATGCATGCATATACATGCGTTTGTTTTCCAGTACTTTGTATTGCTATACAGGCCTTGTAGGCCATACATATGGCATATTTTAACAAATCAACCATACTGTATGCATTATTTGTATATACCTATTTAAGTATTTTCTATATTTACTTAAATAAAATAAATAACACCTCATACAAATTATATCATGATTAAAAAAACCGTAATATTTTATATCATTACCATTAGTTGTTTAGCAGTAAAAATGTGATTTTTTTATTTTACCCGCGCTGTCTGTCTTTTCGCTCTCAGCTGTAATCGTCTGTTCTCACTCTCAGGCTCAGCTTCCGTCCGGTCTTGCCTTACTGCAATGCCTTTTACATTGGCACACTTTGTATTGATAATTGTCGGAATGGCTCCTTTACTTAACTTTTTCTTAAAAGTCCTGAAGCCAAGCGAAGCAGCCACGTCATTTTCGTAGGTGCCTTCAAAGCACTCCCTCGTAAAATGGTCCTCGCACACGAGGTGCGATTTGTGCCATTTATACTCTTACGCACGACGAGCCAACTTGGCGTTTTTTAAATTTTCAAGCAACTTTTTACATAGTGCATACAAATCTTTTATTTTGCTGGATTCATAGTCCCAGAAAGCTCTTGTGGCTTCCGTCTACATTAAACGATTTGCACTGTTCGTTTAAACAGCCGAACGCTTTGCACTGTGGCATGTTGAAGAATGCTTCTGGGGAACTGACGTCACCAGACCAGACGACAGCAGCGATATTTTGCTTTCATTCGCGAAAGAGTACCACAACATGGCGACGTCCGTGTACCACTATTTACCGAAATTAAAACGTGGATTGTATGGAAATAGTACCGATACAGCTTGAAATTTGTGTCTGACAAGACTCACAATATCAATATCTATGAACTCATCTCAAGTTGAGTCTAGGGTTAAGTTTCCCTTTAAGATGTTTGATGAGATTACTATCTAAAGAAAGAGTATATCGTGTAGAATCCGAGGATGTTAGTTGTTAGTATCTGCAACTATCCTAGAAGGATATAGAAACGTCTAAAGAGAGTGAGCCTAGCACAGCACGCTATAAGATGACACAGCGTGTCACAGCCATGGATCGCTGGCGGTACTCGACCTGCGTACCGCCCCCCCCCCCC
>SMGT01005576.1:0-11012 GCA_004794575.1 Lanistes nyassanus
ACACCAGGTCGTGCACCCTGGACAAACACACAGATTTTAAGTGCATCAACTAGGGGGTTGCGGGCCATAGTGCACAGTATGGGGGTTGCCCCTGCCGTGTAGTCCACAGCAAGCCAGTCAAATTAGTGCAACAGGCAAAATGTCGTATAGTGAAGCGCTAACGACAGCTAAAACTAACTACTGGGAGAAGAAAAGCGCAGCAAAACAAGCCACCCCAACACAAGTAGCAGCTCAACCCACACATTCACCAACACAGATAACAGCCCAAACAACACAAACGCCTCCACAAGCAACAGTTCAAATGACACCATCGCCACCACAAGCAACAGCAAGGCTGAACACGAACACAAGCAATCAGCCACCCAAACCAGCAGAAAGAACACTGCCCGAGACAACGACAATCGACGGAAGGGACTGTAGCACCAGCTGTACTACCACGATGGACACAAACACAAATCTCCCAGGACGGACTGAACAAAATGACAGGATAGAACCAGAAGTAAAAAGCCTAAAAGAGTAAGTAATGAACCTAATGCAAAAAATAAATTGCTACATTAGCAAACTAAGACCAAACAAAAACCAAACTGATCTCCTAGTGTTAACAACAATGCTAAGAACCCTGTCAGAACTGATGACCATGCTTCTAAATTAAAATGGATCTAAAAAATATGAAGTTTATGCAGTGGAACTGCATAGTAATAGTAATAAAAAGAATTATTAAACTTCATAACAAATAACATGCCTGAAATCATTGCTCTTCAAGAAATAAGCTTCACCAGAGATCCAATCCCAAAATGTGGTAAACGTGTTAAAATAAAACAATTTGCTGATGATACCTCCCTGCTATGAAAAGTAGAGATATGCAAAACCAGGTACACACATAAACCTAGATATCTAGGATTAGAAAAGATGCAGGAAGACCTAAACCAAGTAGCAAACTGGCTAAAATACAATGGCTTCAAATTATCGGCCACCAAAACCCAAGCACTAATCTTTAAACGACCAGATCAGAAAGTAGACTATCCCCAACTTAAAGTCAACCAAACAGCTATAACGTATAGCCCTGAAATAAAATTCCTGGGGGTTATTTTTACAGAAACCTCAAACTAGTCCCTATATATAAATAAAATAATAAACTCGGGCAAAAAGGCAGTAAATCTCCTGAGAGCTGTCACAGGCAACAGCTGGGGTACAGATCCAAAATCCCTACTAAAGCTTTACCAAGCTCATGTAATCTCCAAACTACTGTATGCAGCATCTCTCTTAATCCACCTTAGGGCAAGTCATACAGTGAAACTTCAATCTGTACAGGCTTGGGCACTAAAAGTAGTACTAGGAGTCCCAATGAACACCCCAAATCTAGCAGTGCTGGCAGAGACAGGACCAAAACCTATAGAATTAATAATTAAGGAAAGGGCAGCCAATTACTACTACAAGATACAGTGTCTACCTGCAGATCACCCAGTCAAACAGGTCTACAAAACAGCGCATAAACATCGCACAGGACAACCCACCCCACAACCAAGCATACAAAAAAATATTTTTAAAAACGCGCAGGAAATAGAACACACACCAGGGGCAGACATTAGCATCGAAGGTTCATACCCAGGCACAGCCCCACAAATTCCCCCCTGGACACTACACCCACTACAGATCGACATGGACCTCACCAATTATAACAAAGAAACTCAGCTCATCAAAATACTGAAAGAATTCAGACAGAAAGTCAACACTACCTATAAAGACCACTCCCCTTTATTTACAAACGGCTCGCATGACCCGACCATTCACACCACAGGAATAGGAGTCTATGCACCTAAAATCACCAGTGTTGCAGCCGAGCTCCCTAGCCACACATCCATATTCACTGCAGAGCTCGTAGCAATAAGCAAAGCCCTAAGGTTGATAGCACTACAAAACAAAAAAATCTGCAGCAGAAAAATCCTTCCTAGTTGTCTCTGATTCACTTTCGGCAATCCAGGCACTCCAAAACACTCCTCACAAAGAATGGACATAATATACAAACTTCTAAACCTTAAAATATAAAAGAAAAACAAGTGACTGCCGCTTGGAGGACAGTCCAAATTAAATTTAAAACAAGGGAACTGGACCAAGCTAGATCTTCGTCTTTGACCTTTTCTAGCTTGGTCCAGTTCCCTTCTTCTAAACCTTAATAAGTTCCATAACATGGGAATCATAATAAACTTTCTCTGGGTACCATCGCATGTCGGAATCCAAGGAAACGAGGAATCAGACAGATTGGCTAAACTAGCAATAAAAGACAATCCGACCACAAACGTCATCCAGATAAATGTACCCATTTCAAGGAAGAGAGAACAATAGCCATTAAACCAGCCATAAAAATACAGTGGGATGAGAAGTATAAAAGAAAGCCAAAGGCACCAGGAGAGGGCTATAAGAACTTCCGAGTAACGAGCTCACACTTTTTCACTCCAACAGAGCCAACCAAAGTAGAATAGCCAGAATGAGACTAAATGGAGAATACCATCTTATTCGTAAGGACCCGGTGACCTGCAGCTGGGCCCCCATTTCCCGCTAAAGCGCAGCATTAATAGCCAGGATAGGGATACACTTAAAAATGTTCTGCACAATCTAAACCTTAACTTCAATCTAAAATCGTCTCTACATCCTCCCAAAAATTTAGACAATACATAATGGACCTGACAGCGCAGGTAGTAAACGCCCATCCAGATGTTAGATATATTAATAACAAAATTAAATAAAAAGGGGATCAAAACCATTAAAATACACCAAGTAAACTATAGGACAAGCGTAAACTGTACAGCACTAAAAAGTACAAGGCGAACACCAAGGTAGAGATAAGCAAAATAAAGGAATAAGGCGACAGTAGGGTCGACCAGCAAGCGCTCCACGACTCAAGCCACATGCAGCCACCTTCCTCCAGCAGCGGCAGTGCGCCAGGAAAACGGCCCACTTCCCTCCCCCTTCCTCCGCCAAGCCTACTGCCCCCCCCCCCCCGGTGCGAAATCACCGCGAGGTGGAAACAGTTTCCCTCTAAAATCATCATCATGAACAACAACAACAACAACCACAACAACAACAACCACAACAACAACCACCACCAGCAGCTTACACCACGCCATACTTTCCACTTCTCTCCACTTTTTTTTGTCTTTGCCTTCATCTGTTTCTGCCTCTATCTGTCTTTGTCTCTG
This sequence comes from Lanistes nyassanus, assembly GCA_004794575.1. NCBI lineage: Eukaryota > Metazoa > Mollusca > Gastropoda > Architaenioglossa > Ampullariidae > Lanistes > Lanistes nyassanus. The sequence goes on from SMGT01005576.1 coordinate 3,198, forward strand.
TCTATTTGTGTTTGTGTTGTCCCAACGAAGGGGTAATGCCTCTAAACTGTTTAATTTAGCGTGGCTCAGTCCCATTATTGTTGACTTAAAAGCAAATAATAAATCTTTCTTATTGTTATTATATTCATCTTTTTCCAGACCGCCTGTCTGTCTTTTTCTCTGTCTTTGCGCCTTCTTGTCGGTCTTGCTGTTGGCCTTCGGTCAGAGCAGCCTGTCGCTCACCCCTACCACTGTTACCTGACAATTTCGCGTTGACTGTCTTCATGGTAGGGTTCTGGCCGCTGGTCGTCACCTTTCCACTTGCTTGGAAAACAAGGTGTGGGTGTGAGCTGAGTGGCCTGACAGGACGGTCGTTTGTAGAACTGGAAGAGGGATTACTGCTTGCATCTTTCTCAAACCTTCCTTCTCCACCTCCATACCCCACCCTATAGGTTCATGGTTTTACTCTGGTTGTGAGTAGGGAGATCCCTGGCACTTCTTCCTTAATTTCTACGTCTTCCTTCTTTTTCACTCTTCGTTTTCCTTCTCATCGTTTGCTCGCTTGTTCTCTTGTTTACACGATTCTTCCTACTTTTGTTTCCCTCTTTATTGGCACTCTGATTCGTTTTTCTTTCCTTAACTTTTTTTACTTTCTTAATAATTGTATGACTGTGCTTTGTGTTTTGCGTTGTGAAGTAGATATATGCATATATAATACTATATGTTAACATAATGTTGTTCAAACACACAAAGTTATTTATACACAGATCTAATGTTATTCAAACACGCCTAATATTATTTATACACACATCTAATGTTATTCAAACACATCTAATGTTATTCAAACACGTTATTTATCCACACATCTAATGTTATTTATACACACATGTAGTGTTATTTATACACACATAATGTTATTCAAACACATCTAATGTTATTTATACACACATAATGTTATTTATACACACATCTAATGGTATTTATACACACATCTAATGGTATTTATACACATATAATGTTATTTATACACATATAATGTTATTTATACACATATCAAATGTTATTCAAACACAAATAATGTTATTTATACACTCATCTAGTGTTATTCAAACACATATAATGTTATTTATACGCACATCTAATGCTATTTATGTACACATCTAACCTTATTTATACACACATCTAATGTTGAAGGCATTCATTTGCCTCGTGGAAATATGTGTGTACATAAGAATAACAGTACGTGTCAGGTTTAAAGATTTCTGAATTTACGTTAAGACACGCAAATAAATTTTGTCTCAACCAGGTAAAACCTTCGAGCACTTGCCCGACCGACCAAGGAACAAGTTTTCCAAATATTTCATTACTATTAAGAGTTAATAATAATTTGTCTGGAAAGCCGATTCAGGCCGTGCAGGTGTTACATTAAAATTTAGTTTCACCTTTGAGATGGTTTTGTTTCTGGCACATTCACAATACATACTGTAAGAAAATAACGATAAGCGATTAAATCCGCACAATTTATTGTAAATATTGTGATTAACAGTGAGGTTGCAGTTCGTTAAGTTTATTGATATAGTGATCGTCCACTTAGGGCAACTTCCCGTCAATGTTTCTCTTTCCAACAGTAAGAACACACTATACATTATACTTGGTTACGTAGTTATTAAGGAATATGCATTTTGCATGAAATGTTTATTTAGGAAAACGGCTTTGTCAGCCCTGTACAGTTGCTGGAGTTTACAACAGTTACCTGACCCTCAGCACAACACGATCTAGGTTCTGTCGGCTTGAGATACTGTAGGTGCCATGGTGGAGAAACTTCAGGTGTATTGTCGAGATGCGAGACTGGATGGACGCAGCGAATTGTTTGAAGTGCACCTGCAAGGTAGGCAGACTTTGTCTCCCTGCAGAGCCCAAGAACCCACCTGCTAACGAATTGAGCGCGCTGTGCGACACGCCGGTCAAGAAAAAGAAGCAATGGTCATGTTCGGGATTGGTCCACCTATTCGGTTGACGTCTACATTCAACCATCTAGTATATAATTCTATGATACTCGGATATATGTCATATCCCGTACTATAGGTGTGCAGTGATAACTCGTGTAGTCTGTGTTTTGTGAGATACATGCGGATTGGTTCTTCGCGCTTAGGACAAAATCGGGTTTGTGTGCCTGCAAGGTGGTCTCTGGAATTTCCAAAGCTTTCGTCGGGGTCAAAGCCACACGTTACACCTAGTTTGGATGAAAAACCTAGGTAGTCACGGCATATTAGAAGTTTGTACCACCGCAAACAGCGCGTCAGATAGGAGACAGGCCAGCGAGACAGGTGGACCAAAGAAACAAAGGTAGCTGAGTCCGATCCGCGAGACCGTCAAATTATATACTTTCTCAAGCTGTGGCACGAACAGGGCTATCAGTACTCTGTGCAAATTATCTCCACCTGCTTATCCTGGCAGACGACACTTTTGAAGGGACATTTTGGTTCTCTAGGAGGACGAGTTATAATGTATCAGCTGATACTACTCACAGTCCGACAACTCATCATAATGTTTGGAAGGGAAAGATCTGGACTGGAACTTCGGAAGTTTGGAAATGCGCTCTCTGGACTATTTAGTTTTGGAAATCTTTCACATATTGTCTGTAATGTTACATTGCTACACTGCGTGTGGAGTAAATATCAGTCAACACAGGATACGGCGTAGGATGCGGTAAATGGTTCTCTTATACAGTCAGCACAGAGGTCGGATGTGAGTCTCCTCATGCGTGACAAGAACATAGCATACAGGCACTCACACACATACACGTTTACTTCCACTCACTTTGCAAAAAAAAAGAAGCGATAGACGTACGCTTTATTTTACGAAATAGATATTTATATATATGATTCAGATATAAAACAAGGATGTTTCACGTTAATAGACAGCTTGGTTATGAGTATATATATATATATTTAAAGGGTCAGATAATAAACACAAGGATGTTTCAAGTTAAAGGACAACTTGATTATGAGTATATATATATATTTCATGGTTCAGATAATAAACACAAAGATGTTTCACGTTAAAGGACAGCTTGGTTATGAGTATATATATATATATTTAAAGGTTCAGATAATAAACACAAGGATGTTTCACGTTAATAGACAGCTTGATTATGAGTATATATATAACCCCAACAATGTACTGGCAGCGCTAGACACAACCGTATGCTGACGTATGCAATCAAGGGAGCCTATCGTACCCATACACGTAGCAAAGAGAGAGTCGAAAGTAAGGAACGTGGCAGATCTTCAAAAAAGATCTGCCATCCCTTTCTTTTAAACGACCCTAGTCTTCACACGGCTAGCCCCTGGTGTACCACGTGTGCATACAGCGAATCCCTAATTTATATCGTCAGCTCGCTCACTAAGCGTAAACTAACAATTGGGATTCGACACAAACACAAGATAGGCCAATTACATGGAATCCTCAGGGTGCACAATATAATCAAACAAGAACAAATGAGGACAGAGCGCTATAAAATCGTCAAACGACAACCCCAACAATGTACTGGCAGCGCTAGACACAACCGTATGCTGACGTATGCAATCAAGGGAGCCTATCGTACCCATACACGTAGCAAAGAGAGAGTCGAAAGTAAGGAACGTGGCAGACTAGGGTCGTTTAAAAGAAAGGGATGGCAGATCTTTTTTGAAGATCTGCCACGTTCCTTACTTTCGACTCTCTCTTTGCTACGTGTATGGGTACGATAGGCTCCCTTGATTGCATACGTCAGCATACGGTTGTGTCTAGCGCTGCCAGTACATTGTTGGGGTTGTCGTTTGACGATTTTATAGCGCTCTGTCCTCATTTGTTCTTGTTTGAGTATATATATATATTTTTTTTCATGGTTCAGATAATAAACACAAGGATGTTTCACGTTAATAGACAGCTTGATTATGAGTATATATATATATATCATGGTTCAGATATAAAACACAAAGATGTTTCACGTTAATAGACAGCTTGGTTATGAGTATATATATATATAATGGTTCAGATAATAAACACAAGGATGTCTCACGTTAATAAACAGGGGTTAATTTATTAAACCAACAGGACGTATAGCACAAGGAAAATTAAATTCTGTTTAGCCGTAGAACAGGTTTGTGTGCTTATGCCTGTGTGTGTGTGTGTGCTTGCGCCTGTGTGTGTGTGTGTGTACATCAAGTCTAGTTTAGATTCAGTCTGGTATCCAGTTAAGCTTGGTTATGAGTATGCCGCGGCTGTCGACATATTCTTCTCGGGGACAAGCCGTAAATAAGTAGGGCATAATGCGAGAAAGGTACGACCGTACAGTAATGTGTATGTAAAATATATCTGTATAAATAGAAACAAGAACTACAGACTAGGACAAAGGAGAGGAGAGAGAAGTAGGAAAACACACGGATTTTACTTTTGGGATTCATGTGATTGGTGCAGTTACAGCTTCCCCGATATGCCTCTTAACACACAGTGACTGACAAGACCGCTGAAAGGCCAACAATCAGCAGAGTTTCCCAGGGATTGGAGTGGCTGGTCGCCTGCCCCGTGTTAGGTGGAGCAGAGACGTTGAGATACTGTGTGGAAACTGTGGTCGCCTGTGTTGTGGTGAGTGGAGCAGAGACGTTGAGATACTGTGTGGAAACTGTGGTCGCCTGTGTTGTGGTGAGTGGAGCAGAGACGTTGAGATACTGTGTGGAAACTGTGGTCGCCTGGGTTGTGGTGAGTGGAGCAGAGACGTTGAGATAGACCTGCTGACAATCCATGTCACTACAGACATCCAGTGTGCGCAGCTGAACCGCGTGTCCCTCCAGCTCGATCCTGACGTCACCGTCCTGGAAGGCCTGCGCAGCTCGCGTCACCACCTGCGTCATGTTGGGCCTGTAAAAGGAGCTGCTGTAGCCGAGGTCATAGGCCATGCGGTCAGCCAGCAGAACGTAGACGTCAAGGTTGCTGCTGACCGCCTTTTGTCCGAAGGCAAACCAGAGAACTTTTTTATTTGTCCAGTTCAGTTGTGCTGCCATTGCATCCGCCGCCACCCCAGCCAGCTTGTGGTAATAGAGATTTTCAGTGGTCTCCCCTTGCCAGTATGTGTCGTTCGTTGTCTGACGCTTAACTCTTTGTCTCTGTTCAAATCCAGAGCTGATCTGGTCGGCCTCTGGGGCAAACGCCACGTCTCGCTTCTTTCGTGAAAAAGAAGTTTGCAGACGGATCCTGAGCTGCTGCATGTAGGCGCCGAGTTCACGACCCCAGTTGGAAGTACACCCCATGGCAACCTGTGAATAACCATTCTCTTTCGTACTGGAAGAAAATATTGTGATTGAAACGTACTATTTATTGGGGCTTCGTATGCAATCAGTTTCTACATGAACAATCAGTACCGTTCGCGATATTCCCGGTGTGAACATCTCAGTTTCTAATGTGACCAGGCCACATCCGCCCCCTCCCTAGTTCCCCCTTTTTTGTGTGCCTGTTTTTTTTCCAAATTGCTGTATTGATCCATCTTGTCGGCGGTCATTCAGAGCTTAGGAGCCGACTAATAAGCTTAGTGACCACAGTTCCCACACAGCATCCGATGCCGATTGTCACAGCACAGACAATCCGGATCGTGATTACAAAGGGCAGGCGACCAGGCTGCTGACTGATGGCCTTTTCAGCGGTTTTGTCAGTCACTGTGTTTTAAATTGAGGAAAGCCGGGGAAGCTGTACCAATCACATCAATCTAAAAAGTGAAATCCGTGTGTTCCCGTACTTCTCACTCTTTTACTCTCTTTCTCTCTCCTATCCCCTCGGTTGGTGTATATGTAAATCTTACCTTCTCTCGTGTCACGCTGTTATTTACAGCGTCCGAGGCTAAAATGTTTAATGTAATGTTGACAGCCGGCAGATGCAAATAACAAAACATAATTACATACCATACCGAATCCATTCTGGGATAAATGCACACACACACGCACACAAACAAACGCGCGCGCAGGCACACGCACGTACATTCACACTCACACGCGCGCACACACACATAAGGAACACACACGCACATGCCCCCCCCCCCACACGCACACACGCAAGGAACCCACGCAATCTCGACCCCAGAAACAAACACAGGCGCGCACACACGCAATCTTGAATGCACATTTACACCTGCACACGTGCACGCACACAAACCTGCACCATGGCTAAACAGAGTTTAGAATATCATAAGAACAGGAGATTCATGGACATCGTGCGTAATGGTTTTATGGTTTTTGATAAATCAGCTGCTCTTTCATTAACCCGACTGTTAACCTGAAACATCCTTGTTTTATATATATATATACGTAAAATAAACCTTAATATGATCACTCTTGTTTTGGCGAAGTGAATGCAAGTTCATGTATATGGATCTGAGTGCGTGCTTACGCTGCATGTGCTTGTGTGTGTGTGTGTGAGAGTGTATGTGTATGTGTGTGTGTGAGAGAGAGAGAGAGACTAAAGAGGGGTCACTGAAAAGGTCAAGATACAAGGGATCGAATGTGTACGATGGTCCTTTTCTTTGTGTACTCAAGTCAGTCGCACAGATCCTGTCACGCATGGGGCGACTCAGATGTGTCCTCTGTGCTGATTATATGAGAGAAACATTTAAAATATCCTTCGTCGTATCCTGGCAGTTTAATGTGCGGGGAAATGGCCGAATAGAGTTTGTACAACGTTTAAAGTGTAGCTTTCTGGTAGGCGGGGCGTGGAGATTGGCGAAAACTGAGCAGGGAGCACAGCGGCCGCAGTGACGTCATCCACAGAAGGACAAACTAGGCGCACTGTTGTTTAGTCTAGACCAGAGTGTAGCTTTTACAATGAGTTCCTGAGAATCATTATCGGGTTGTTCATATTATGAGGAAATAGAAGACGGAGGAAAAGATTTAAATCCATTACATTATATGTTTCAGACAGCTTCCCGGAATGGTGAGAAGAAACAGATGTGCTGTCTAGCTCAAGACACCGATCGCCACAAAGAACGCAATAAAAACACGACGCACTGATATGACAGATTTTTCGTTATCGATGTTAAAATGTTCTGATTTTATTAATAGTAATTGTCAATATTGTACGCACTCCTTATGATCTTTTCATTATTGTTTGCACTCCTTATGATCTATCTGTATGACCCTTAACAAACTGTCGATCAGAATCGGTGGAAAAAAAATCATCGATCAGTGTATAGTAGACACTATCGGCAAATCATGTCAATTGCTTGTCACTGTGGGAAGAATATAAAGGAAGTATTTATAGGAATTCCAACTCCTGTTTGGGAATCAACTCACCATAAATCAGTGAACCAATCTTGGGTTTACAATGTTGCAGGGTAATTCAGTAAAAGTGCAAGTGTGAAAATAATTAAATAGTACTGGTAGTTGTAATATAGATTAAAAACAAATAAGCACGCAAATGGCACCAGAAAAAAAGCAAATAAGTTACTTTTGCTGAATATTGGGGATATTTTGTTATCACTGCTTTGTTCTAAAATGATTGTAGTACACATTGGTGTAAAAAACCGAAAACACATAAAATCATGAAAATTTGACTTTGTGCCACCATGGAACCTCCCCTTGACCCAACCGACCACCTGTGGAATGTTCTGGGCCGTCGCCTGCGGGCAAACTACCCCTTGCAAGCCGATCTTAGCCACCTGTTGCTGTTGGCCTTCGGTCAGAGCGGCCTGTCGCTCACCCCCACCACTGTTACCTGACAATTTCGCGTTGACTGTCTTCAGGGTAGGGTTCTGGCGGCTGGTCGTCACGTTACCACTTGCGCCTGTACGCTTTTAATAATCGTTACGGT
>SMGT01005577.1:12913-30065 GCA_004794575.1 Lanistes nyassanus
TCACAGTGATCATACATATATGCAAAAAAATTAAAGTATATATATATATAGTTAGTATAATCAGAAATGTTACAACAAATATTTTGACTGAACAGATAAAATAAACCTGCAATTTTAAAAATTACAGTTGGACAGTAGACAGTAAACGTGGGCAAAAGGATCTGTCTTTGAAAAGTGTTCTCAACTATTTTGACTGTAGGCAACGACATATTTGTCATCACAAGAATTTCAAAAAATAACAGCAGAGTGAGAGGACTAGATTACATTGTTAGACTATTTTTTAAAAGAACATCTTCCATAAAATTGTTTGGGAAATGCAACAAACCACAGCTTTCGGTCGCAGAAGATTTGCAGGTTGTGAAAATGGGGAAGGGAGGGGGCAAAAATGGAGAAGGTAAGACGCCATTGCAGTTAACTCAGTTAACGACAGTTCCGATATTCGACGATGCTACAAACAGCATTCAACAACAAAACTTTCAGCCAAGTATGCGAGCCTAGATTCATAGATCATGTTTAGGCAGAAAAACGTTTCCACACATGCAAAAAAATAGTGAGAGCTCACTTTAAAAATGGTGATACTGAATGATGCTGCACATTAAACTAAACTGATATGTTTTTTGCTGCAAAAGTTACATTAGCATCAGAGTGCATTTACTTTAGACAAAGGGCACCGTCACATCTACTGTTCGCTTCTCTGCTGAGTCTTAAAATGCTTTTCTTTTGAATATTTATACTTACCTTGATAGTTATAGTTGCTGTTAATAATTGAAAGAACCAGTCTCTGAAGCTGACAGACTCAGGCGTGCAATCTGTTTCAGTGTTTCATTTCAAAATACATAAGGTTACCAAAGAATTGCAGATTTTATTTCCGGTGCAATTCATTCTGGAGTACGTTGAAGACTGGATGAAAACTAAGTCTGTGGCGTTATTTTTCTCGAAGGAAACTCATTTCCTGGCCGAGGGCCGCGAAGGGGTGGGGAGAGGGAGAAAGACTAGCGAACGCCCGTTTCGTTAAATTAAATTACTTTCCAAAGTCTTGCATGTTTTCTTTGTTGTGAGTTACTGTAATCCTCGCCTCGCGTGCTGCTCGTGGCACGACCATCGTGTCCTCGAGAAGAACAAAAAACCTTGTCGCCCGACAGAGACTCAGTGGATGGAATTCGCCGAGGAGAATAAACGTTTAATGTGGGGTCTTAACATGTTCGGCTGTTGGAAGAGTAAATCCCCGATCCTGTGCGGACAGGAAATTCTGTAGAACTTCTGTGACCAAAGCGGGATCCTTTAGGCTCGATCCAGCATAACAGAGCAAACCGGAAGAGTGGCGTCTCATATTTCTGCTTTATTTTTCTTTTTACTTCTCTCTTACTTTCCTTGAAGCAGCCAGGTTTAATTTTCCCTCAACCCCATCTCTGTGTTTGTGTGCGCGCTTTAAAAAATTTGCGTGCGTGGGTGTGAGAGAGAGAGAAAGAGAAAGGAAGTGGAGGAGGGAGGTGGAGAAGGAAGAACAGCTTCCGTCAAGACTCCATTTGCTGATTGGACATATTCGATTGATCTGAGGTGCGAATGTGCGACTTGCAGCCAACACCCAGAACTTCACGGGTTAGTGTAGAATTATCTGCATCAACGCAAGACGACTTCACTTTAACGGCGGAACGCGAAGGAGAAATAAATTGCGACTTCCATTGCCAATAAATTTCGTAAAAGCTGCGCATACGCACTGAAAACACATTAAGCCAACACTTTCCTCGCCACTGTGCATCTCCATTTTTCTGCGAAGGGTTCCGAGACAGATGTTTTACTGTTCTGCTGTGTGCCTGCTGCTGACGGCAGCCACCCTGCCGACATGTCTGCAAGCCGAAAAAAACGACGTGTGGAAGAGAGTGGCCTTGAATGTCAACGGAAGGTTCGTGATGGACAGCTTCTTGTCACAGGTGACAACCGCGTCTGGAATCGAGTGCGCGCTGACCTGCAGCCTGGATGCCATGTGCCATCAATTCCACTATCGCAAGGACGCCAGCACGTGCTTCCTCTCTCCGATTTTTAAAAAACTCAACCAATCTGCCATGGGGGAGCTTGTGTTTCACGTGCACTTTGACGGCGGTAAGAAATGTTTCATTGTTTTTAGACGTCAAACCTTGATGACAGAATTTACCGGATCAGTTTCCAATATAATGGAGTGTCAAGATTGCATGGTTTCATTCTCTCTTTCCGACCTTCCGCTTTTTTTTTCTTGTTTGGGTTCTTCTTTCTCTGCTCTGTGGAGACTTTCAGCTCTTTCCCTGCCATGTTGTATTTCGTCACCTCAAAGGACGGTTTTGGAGAGTTACAGGTCTTTCATTCCACTGTATTTGTAGGCGTTTAGAGGCGTGTCAGAGCGGACGACACCACTCACAAGAAAAAGCAAAAGATTCCTGATATCACGTGGCAGTGATGTCAGCGACTAGAGCCACTGTAATTGTAGACTTCCCGTTCGCTGATTTTTGCTTTTCTTTGCAAGAGGTTAAGCTCTTCGGAAACCACTCGGGACCAAGTGGTTATCGTAACACCACCCGTCGAGAACACGAAAACAGTACAGTTGGATGTTCTATGTTGGAAATCTATGCCTGCCTGCCTGCCTGCCTGCCTGTGCTTCCGTTTCTCTTGTGTGTACAAGTCGGTAACCTTTGGTTTACCACAAAAAAACCAGTGTCAGAGTCAGAAATAAAAAGAAAGCTCTATCTCTAGTAATCTTCATAATCACGCTTCGACACAAATATATAACATCACCTGTATAGGAATTTTTGTGCAATCACGATTTCTTGAATGCGAACCGATTCAAGTGTTCTTGGGTTTATTGCGAGAGCACACAGAGAAAAGCAGACAATATCTCAGTGTGTGGGGCAAACACCCTACTGTTTACGTCATCGTATTTTTGGTGGGCGGAGTTACGACAGCCGAGTGGTCCCGATTGTTTTCGAACCGCTTAACCGATTGGAAAATAAATAAGAATTCTCTCTCGCGCGCGCGGTTTTTACCCAGTAACGTGCCCACTACGCGAAGACTACGACTACCCGGCTGCCTGTCTGTGCTGGCGGCTGGAGATGAGAGGAGTGGGGCACGATGTGGCGCGACAGGAATGTGAAAGTGAAGGAGCCACGCTGCTGTTGATCAAAACGGAGGAGCGGCGACGTCTGGTCAGCACCTACATCAACAGCCTGGGTGAGTGAGGTCATAGAGCGACAGCGTGACGTGTCGAATAGAGAGAAAGGGGAAGGAACCAGCTTGTGCCCGTGTATGTATGCATTGAAAACACACGAAAGAGCTCGGCTTTGCATGGCCCTGACAAACTCCTGAACTGCGCGCCAGTAGGGTTTTTTTTTCGCCTGCGTAAACAGACACACACAAACATTTCTCTCGTTCCACCACTTGTTAAAAAAAGATGTTCTGTGATTTTTTGTCTTTTTTATGCAGGTAAAAACGTGACACAGATGTGGGTGGGCGCCTTAGCCCTAGACGCTACTCCGACACCGTCTTGGAGCTGGGGGGATGGCGACATTTTTTATGCGAATTTCAGTCTGTGGCGAATCCAGCCAGTAGTCAGCTCAGGGGCAGAGCACTGCGTCCGAACTCACCCTGATGGAACGTACTACCTGAATACAGTCCCCTGCACACAAGCCCTTCCGTACATCTGTGAAATTGTCCTGCCACAGTAGGCGCTTTCCGTTTGTGACGTCAGTGTACAGCACCACCAGGAGCCATATTGTCAGCCACATCTGTGCCGGTTCATTTCTCTTCCACAGTGCGGAAAAAGCAGGTGACAGTTGACCTCCTTATTGCCAGAACCTTCCAGAGTCTTTTCTAAACTGGTGTAATGCGGCAGGACACATTTCCAGCAGTGCCAGAATGTCGCACAGTTTGGACAAGTTTTACTTCACATCGAACTTTTAGGAAACTGCAGGAAACTGTAGTGCATATGTGTTTATTTTCTTTACATAGGGAAGGTTAAATGCGAAGGTGTAAAAACTGGAATAGAACTCCAGGGACTAAAGGATTAAAACAGTAGTAAAAAGTATCCGCAGGGACACCCCACTTTTGACATGACGAACAGTCAGCATGTCAGCAGAGCGACGATGACGAGAAGCAAGAAAGTTAATGCAAGCTACTGCTGTTGAGCTGTTAACTCCGTCATGGACGGGTCGAGAATTTGAGTCACCTAGCAGCTACTAGGGCCATCTTATTAACAAGTCGGAATCCTGACTTATGATATTGATGATTCATACGTTTAAATCACATTGGCCTTTATAAAGAAGGGATTGCTCATCCGTTTCATGCAGGCCCGAACTGGGCGTAAAGGGGCGTAACTTACGGGATCGATATCAGTAGGGACCCAGACTTCGCTACCACCTGAAGACCACTCTCTTTAAATCTTCGTATACCATAACCAACCTCCTTACCAACTCGATCCCTCCTCACTCGCCCCAGGTTCGAAATTACCATTCCAACGAATTCGGAAGACTTGTCCATCCAACCGAACGATCCATGATGAACATGAAAATAACTTTTAAACAACAGGTTCGGTTAACGCCCAGATTATTTTTGCATGTTGCAAGTGTTGTGCGTTCAAGATTTCTAGTAAAAGTCTGCCTCTAAATGGCTTCTTATGGGGTAGAATATCTCTGTTCTCAGTTTTAAAGTGAAGCTTCTGGATACGAAACTTCCATTCATGAAAGCACACAAATTTTATTTTATTAACATCTATGGTGTAAACCCTCTACCTTTCTGTCAGGGAGTTCTGATCTGTCACTACTTAGATTTAAACAAGCAAATTTTGCGTTTGCAAGTAATGTTCGAAACTATCGCCAAAAAATAAAATCTTTGGTAAAAGTCGGAAAACCCCGAGTGTGACGTCGACTACAGAACGGACCCGAGTGAAGCTAGAAGACGGTACATGGGTTTGTTGTAGAGGAGCTGAAGTAACATTAAAAGTGAATATGTAGCACTTCATCTGTATCCATCTGTTCAATTCACTATTAAGGTTCTCGCACTTATGTTTTAGTAGTTTAGTCTGTACTATTGTTGGCGTGTTTATTGTGCTTATAGTATTTCTAAACAAGTTTTACTGGTGTTTATGTCCTCTGTTTTATTGTTGTCTCGTTAATAGCTTATGGTTGTACTTATACGTAATTCCATCGTTGTAATGTGTGTTTTGTAAAGGTTATGTTTGTGTAGTGTTTTATACTTTAGTTGTTTTGTTTATCCATATTGTGTAAAACGCAGGGCGCCCTGCATATTGGCGGGATATCACGCTATATAATCTTCCGCGTTCTTATGAGTTCCACCTTTCTCAAACCGAAACAGTGATGCGATTGTTGTGATCACTTATGCTCGGAGTGCAGTTTTTGAAGACTTGGCCTTCATAGGGTGTGCATGCATAACAATCTGTACTTCGCTCACCTGTTTGGTGCAAAATCTTCGAGGAACGGAATGACGCACGAATGACATCGACCTCTCATTTCAAGTCACCAGTTCGGAACACAGACAATGAGTAAAGGTGGTTGAGAAAATAAGTAGCAGGAGAAAAGCTAAAACAAGTGTATGACTTCTTTTTACCATTGATGGGGTAGGGGTGGGGGGATAGTGAAAGACATTCACTTTTTTTCCTGTTGACTTTTACCTTAACTTTATTTCTTTTACTTTTTTCTCTTGACTGTTTTCTTACAATCTTGATCATCATGGAACTAATTTTTGCAAACGACGAGAAAAAAGGGTTCAACAAAGGGCACGGGAGAACTATGTTAGTGTGTTCATAGCGTTCTAAGCAGGAGGAGAACAAATTTAGGCCACAGTATTTCCATATCTCACTCATGCATATTTTAAGATATTCTGCAATTTGGAACCCGGTGCCTTTGGCGTGCTTATTTGTTTTTAATCTATATTACCACTACCAGTATTATTTAAGTATTTTCACACTTGCACATTTACTGAATTACCCTGCAAAATGTAAACCCAAGATTGGTTCCCTGATTTATGATGAGTTGATTCCCAAACAGGAGTTCCTATAAATTCCTATAAATACTTCCTTGATATTCTTCCCACAGTTACAAGCGATTGACATGATTTGCCGTTAGTGTCTACTATACACTGATCGATGATTTTTATTCCACCGATTCTGATCGACAGTTTGTTAAGGCGTCATATAGATATATCATAAGGAGTGCAAACAATAATGACAAGATCATAAGGAGTGTAAACAATAATGACAAGATCATAAGGAGTGCAAACAATAATGCCAAGATCATAAGGAGTGCAATCAATAATGACAAGATCATAAGGAGTGTAAACAATAATGACAAGATCATAAGGAGTGCAAACAATAATGCCAAGATCATAAGGAGTGCAATCAATAATGACAAGATCATAAGGAGTGCAAACAATAATGCCAAGATCATAAGGAGTGCAAACAATAATGACAAGATCATAAGGAGTGCAAACAATAATGCCAAGATCATAATGAGTGCAAACAATAATGACAATTACTATTAATAAAATCAGAACATTTTAACATCGAAAACGAAAAATCTATCAAATCAGTGCGTCGTGTTTTCATTGCGTTCTTTGTGGCGATCGGTGTCTTGAGCTAGACAACACCTGTGTTTCTTCTCACCATTCCGGGAAGCTAATGTCTCAAATATATAATATAATGGATTTAAATATTTTCCTCCGTCTTCTATTTCCTCATAATATGAACAAGCCGAAAATGAGTCGCGCGATGATTCTCATGAACTCATTGTAAAAAGCTACACTCTGGTCTAGACTAAACAACAGTACGCCCAGCTTGTCCTTCTGTGGATGACGTCACTGCGGCTGCTGTGCTCCCTGCTATTTCCGGCAATCTCCAGCGCGGCGGCTGACAGCTACACTTTAAACAAAGTACAGATAATATGCTGGGGGACTGGTTTTTCGTGCATGTGTAGCAATGTTGATCAGAGTTCTATGCACTGGATGGCGTTCCTTATACACCCTTCTCCTCTTCTCTATCTTCTGCCAGCAAACGTGGATCATATGGCACGAAAACTGAATACAATTTCATTTTTACTAATTAATATTTGCTTTAAACGAGTAGAATACATGCATACGCATTCCAACACCTGCATTTGGCCGAACATCTTTTAACTTACAAGCAAATACTAACATGCATTAGCTGTCATCATGTCTGCTATCAGCAGGCTGGACACGAGTAACTATAAGAATGAAAGGCTCTCACATTGTTCTTGTGTGCGTGTGTCACTATCTTTCTGTGAGGGCTACTGTGAGTGTTTCCCTGCATGCGTAATATTGTTCGTTCATGGGTGCGTACGTGTAGGTCAAAACAAATGTCAAGAAAGGTATATGATTGGTTCGAAAAGTTGAATATGTTTATCTTACGTTTATCATAATGTACGTTTGTCATGGTACATCTACAAAACACTCTTTCGGTAAAGCTAGAACAAAAAATATACAGAAAATCAAGCACAAAAGAATCCAAACGTACAGTTAAAAATAAATTCGATACTCATTTTCCTTGATTAAAGCAGCTGATCTGCATACATAAAGACTACAACATATTTAGCAGACAACAAAGATTTCTTGTATTCTTTACTTTATTTTAAGTTACAGTCATTCGTAAATGTCAAAAGAAAATGGAAAAAGCATCTTACCGTAACGGTTTACAGAAGGAGATTGTGGTGGGGGTGGTGGGGTGTTTGCTGCTTAACGTCCAACCGCAAACTATTTACTTATCAGGACGGTGTTGCTTAGACAAAGTTTACGTGCTGCCACACTTGGGACTGATGGCGCAACACGGGCCTCAGTCCCACCCAGTCACATTATACTGACACCGGGCCAACCAGTCCTAGTACTGTTCCCTGTAGTGCCAGGAGTCTGGCAGGGGATCGAGGTACTAGATTGCCAGTTTTTGAGTCTTAGGTATGACTCGGCCAGGTTTCGAACCACCGTCCTCCCGCTTCGGAAGCTTACGGCTTAACCACTAGACCACCGAGGCGGTCAGGAGATTGTGGTAGAAAATGTGCTCCCCAAATTTGAATATGCGTGTTTACACATTAAACAGAAAGACTTGAAGGAAGTAATGAAGAAATGATAGAACAAATAAAGGAAGCAAGAAAATCGAAATAGAAAGTTGTCGAGAGGGAAAAGGACTTTTAAAAAGTTCTTATGCTCTCCTAATTTGACAATCTTATATTTGCCTAATTTCAGAAAGAGAAGTTCCTATGCTCGCCTCATTTTATGGACAAAGAGAAGCTCTTATACTCGCCTAATTTCACAGACAGTCGTAAGAGTGTCGTTACATACAAAGTCGTTGAGCATTAGTGTATATGGCACAACACCGCCACAGAACTCTCCGCCCCCTTGGTTGTTGGGCTCGCCAATGTTCCAGAGAGGAGAGCCTCGAGGCAGGATCTCACCGCTTGGCCAGCAGAAGGAAGATGTCTCGTTGTTGTATTCCAGACTCAGCCACACAAAAAAGTCCTGGTGACCTGATTTTTAACCAAAAAAAAACAGTTGCTACAAAGATTTGTACACGGAAATCGTGGAATATAATAACTAAATTTTTCTGTCCTAGAACATGTTAAATTCCAATTGGCCGACCTCAACACACGAAGCAGAATTTACACAAAGAGAGAGGTGCCTGCATGTTTACTAAGCTTCCACT
This sequence comes from Lanistes nyassanus, assembly GCA_004794575.1. Lineage (NCBI taxonomy): Eukaryota > Metazoa > Mollusca > Gastropoda > Architaenioglossa > Ampullariidae > Lanistes > Lanistes nyassanus. The sequence goes on from SMGT01005577.1 coordinate 21,603, forward strand.
GTGACATGACGTGCAACTGTGATATGATCCCATGACGTCTGGATTTAAACCCTCTCTTGTGGTGTGTATGATGTAGATGTGGCGAATTGCCCGTCGGCTAACCATTCAAACAGGTTAACTATCCGTTTGAAGAGCACTCTGTAGGACACTAGAAATTACATAACAGGTCTATTCAGAAAGACAACCTTTTTTGCTTACACTTTGCCAATGCCATCCATTTAGAATGACGGTCATATTATATTAATTTTTTTCATAAATCATTTAAGTCAGTTAGGAACTCTTTCCTTTCTTAAGAAAGAACGACGGTTGATGAGCCAGACGCAAAACATGCGTTGAAACTAATACACCGGACCTTTAGTTTCGTCCAGCCTGCATAACATCTTAATCACAGACGAAGATTTCTGGCAAAATTTAAGATGGGAGAAACGTATGATTTGGGGATGAGGGCGGGGATTTATTAAATAATATCTTTGTTGCAGACAGACAGAGGAGTTCTTGAAATCCTCAATTATTCGCCCGCGTGAGTCCAACATTGCCCGAACCTCTCATTAACCGTTTAAACCCGCACCCCTCCCTTAGTATCGACCGCCTCGGTGGTCTAGTGGTTAAGGCGTCAGCAACAAATAAGCAACAAATACCCCCCTCCCTTAGTATCAACCATTTCACCAGAAAGGGCGCCATTTACCAAGGCTTTTGATGAACTGCTGAAACAGCGTCATTCGTTCTGTGTTGTTCATGGTGAAGAGCTGTCCTCCGTCTGCCTGGCACCTTGCCTTGGCCTGTGACTGAGGAATCCAGTCTGTAAACAGGCGCAGGTAAGTGGTAGTGTCCACAGCCAGGTAGTCCGTCTTGACCGGGTGCACTTCTGAAAGAAGAAGAACAAACTTTGTCTCATGTCAGACATAGTTGTCTTGGTGATTCCAGTAAGGGGCAATGGTGGGGGCCGATAAAAGTAGTTCGTTTTGAAATGCACGTACGGCACATGCGTTCACGTGCACAATGCAATGCCTTGACGTCATTTCGGGGGCCGGCACAAATGACTTGTCGTTCTGCTTTTCAATAAACAGAAATCCCCTGAGACTAATTGACTCTCTTAATTGACTCACGTTAATTCGTGTGTAAAATAAATTAAAATGCGAGCGCTCGTGAAGCTCAGAGCTATTCAAAGCTTATGATTGGGATTTCGAAAAAAGCCTTGTTTCCTAAGTGAAGGGGATAAAAATAGAGAGATTAAAAACCCTAAGTTTGTTATTTTCTTTCTAATTGTTATCTCCCCCCTGTGAGACGTCAGGAGATTTCACGACGCAAACAGTGTGACAGAACTCACCGTGAAAGGCAACAAATGGAGGCCCAGTTGGACAGACGTCAGCCGCTGCACTTCCTGCTTCGACCAGCGACAAGACGCAGGTAGCCGTATCGGAGCGGAAGTATATATGACGACATGTTTGTGCCTGCCAGCAGGCCACCGTGCACATGGTCAGACTGAAAGCACCCCTCTGTGTAGAACAAGTTTGGTTGTACAGAACGAGCGTCTGCTTCCTCCACAACGACATCATGTTGTGGCTGTTTGCAAGAGACGTCACTGATACCAGCCAGACGTAGGACAGACAGAAATAGATTCTATTTTGGCTGGTGAAGCCAGACATCTTGCAGTTCTTTATCTTTTTCAGAGGCGTCAAGACTAGCTAGTGCCTTCTGATATCCAGCAAGCCGCCTGGTATTATATGTATATATATAATCCTTTCCACGTTACATTGATCCATAAAGGCTTTTTACTTTATGTCCCTCTAAAAGCATGTCAACATTTCACAAATTCGATCAATATTAAAAGCTGATTCATTTCTCATGCCTGGTACGCTGGATGTTTCAAATGAATCTCATAAAGAATCCATTGCTTCTGTAATACCTTGCTTGTAGCTTTCCCTACAAAGACGGTATTTATTTTACGACACTGAATGCTCTTTTGTACTTCTTGTCCCAGCAGTCTTCTATGTGTATCTTTATCTCCACTTTGCCTTAGGAATGAATTGCGTCCTATAAGGGGCGCCAGTAGGGGAATGGGGATAATGCTCTTGGTATATAAAGAATTCCATTCTATAACTACAGAATTCATTCTATGACTAAAGAATTAATTCCTACAGTTGCATTAAGGGGTTTTCTTTTAAGAAAATAAATCGATCTGTCTGTCTGTCTGTCTGTCTGTCTGTCTGTCTGTCTGTCTGTCTGTCTGTCTGTCTGTCTGTCTGTCTTTCTTTGTTTCTTTGTTTCTTTGTTTCTTTGTTTCTTTCTTTCTTCTTGGCGACGTTGCTGGTTCGAGTCCAGCAGTAGCAAAGGATTGCATCGTGGAGTTAAAACATTTTACAGTCTATCAGCACATATCCCCCGATCATTAAAACTGTCTGTCCGCGAAGGCAGTCTTGTGTGTCCTTGTCCAGATCTCGACATCAACATCCGTTTTCTCTTGAGATGTGACACCTGCTTGCAAAACTGATCTCTTTGCTGTGATATAAACTTAGTTTATGACTAAAAAAAGACAAACAAATATCTCGCATCGTAGTTTGCATTGTGCTTTTCTTGGCACAGACCTTTTTTTTTTTTGCATAAACGACTTTAATCGCAATTTGGATGCTGTTTTTGGCAGAATTTATTGTTGTTAGTAGATTTTTTAGAGCAAATCTCCATCCTTGTCCATGAAGAGTCTTCACCAGAGATGAAATTGTTTGCAGTATACTAAAAGAAAGGATGCTGATCAACAAGTTTCATACACTGCACAAAGTTGTTCTATAGGTAAAGAAAGGTCAAGAGTTCACCACATCGGTGAACCAATGTTGGCTTATTTACGCTGTTGCAGTTTAAGTTTATTCTGTATTTGTGGAAATTTTAAGAGATTTAAATAGTACTGGTAATATAGATTCAAACAATGTGCATGCAAAGTGCACTTAGTTCTAAGCAGCAGAATATTTTAAAATATCCATGAGATAACACTATGGTTTTCGCGTCCCTTTCGTTGAAATCTTTTCTCTTAGTTGCCACAAATCAGGTCCCTCCTGGCCAAGACTGTAGGGAAAACAGTCAAAAGAAAAGGTCAAGAAAATAAAGTCATGTTAAAAAAATTCATTGAAAAAGGTCAGTATGAGTTTTCCCTCCATCTCTCGGGAAAGAAGTCAAACAATTTTTTTCACTGGCTTTTTCGCCTCGACTACTTTTTCTCATGGTTTGTGCTCGGAATAAGACATTTAAAATGAAAGTTCGTTTCTCATTCGTGTATAGAAACTTATATAGCGCGATATCCCGGCTATATAAAGGGGCACTGCGTTTTACACTCCATGAATTAACAAAACAACAACTAAAATATAAAAACAGTACACAGTCAAATCACACATTACAACGCAATGGAAAACTAATAAAACAACCAAAAACTATTAATAATGCAACAATAAAACACTGGACATAAAATTAAACAGGAGTAAAACTTGTGTAGAAATACTGTAAGAACAATTGAAGCCAACAATAAAATCGTGCAGACTAAAGTACTGAAAGATAACAAGCATAACAACATTAACAATTAATCAGAAAGATGGATACCGATGAAGTGCAACTTTTTCGATTTTAGTATTATTGCATCTTCTCTACAACACACGGACGTACAGTCTTCTAGCATGACTTCTGGTCGTTCTTGACCTGACGTCACGCTCGGTTTGGGGACTTTTACCAAAGACCTTTTTTGGGGGGTGGGGGGTGGGGGTGGGGAGGTTAATTTCGAACATTGCTTGTTAACTCAAAATCTGCTTAGTAAAAGATCGAAGTGGTGACAGATTAGAGTTTTCGCGATAGCATATTAGAGGGTTTACATCATAATTGTTAATAATATATGTGAATTTGTGATTTCGTGAATAGGAGTTTCCTGTCTACAAACTACACTTTAAGAATTATTGGCTTATGTGCGGGGGAGAACACACTAAATGGTCAAGGTCTCATAAGGAATCCAATTGTTCCCCCAAGTCTGATCAGCGGGTATTGATTCTGACGGATATTCCTAATGATCCTAACTGTAAAGGTTTCATTGAGGAACTCATGGTATACGTCTAGGTGCCTGAAAAGCTGGATTTGTCTATGAGGATAGCAGAACAATAAATATACATGAAATTTAATTCATCATAAAAAACCACCAATGGGATCACGAGAGAAATTTATTATTTCTGGGTACTGGTACCTTCCGTTCGTTTTGATACATTTTCATTTTTATGACATCCGTTGTCAAGACGCTTAGAAAGTCAGTAGCTGAGCTTTTGAAGAAACTCTGCCTTTTTTCTCTTTGATACATAATTTATTACCTTATTAAACACTTTTGTTACTTATGAATCTTCTCCCTTCCATAAGGTTGGTCTGCAGTGAATATTGACGTATGAAATATTTGATTACGCACATAAGGTCATCTGTTTCAGACTTAGAGCTTCTAATGCGACCAGAAGTTCTCTTTGTAATCTGAAAATATCCACAGTCTGTTGAGAATGATGTTGCAATCTATTTTTACTGGGAGGTTTTCTGCAGTCTTTCACCAGTTCGTTGATATTTCACGATCAACTTATTTAACCGGACAAAAAGAAGCGACATTAACATTTGAGATCCACTTGTCATCTGGAACATATTTCTTTGCTGTTGGTTTTTTTTTCGTTCATGACTGCTTTCCGTGGTTGTTCTGTCGAGTATGCAACATGCTGAATGGCTGACGTTACCTGCTACAGCTTCAGAAAAAAGTTGATCGCTATAAAATCAGCCGGTTTACAGAATCTTTACTTGCAGTGGCATTTTTAGCAGAGTTTACTCAACATGTAGCGCTTTGGGTGAATTTTATTTATTTTATTGGAAAAGAGTTTTTTCACACATGTATTTCTCTTTTCTTTTTCTTTTTTTTTTTACCATGCATTTATCATTATCTCTTACCTCAGATGTTTCTCACTGAGGTCATTGCGCATTACTGCTGTACACAATGGATTATGTGTAACAATTCTACCAGTTCTCATTCAATCGAACAGACGCCAAACTAGATGAGTGCGCGTCCCAAACTTTATTTGTTGAACATAAACCGTTGCAGGTGGTGGCCGGCTTACCATGCAACCTATTCCATAGTCTAGTGGCTATCTTATAGGACCTCTTCTCTATCTCCACTGTCTACCCTATTAGTGACACAGACTGAAGCCTGCTCTTCTCTATTTTCTAACCTCTGCCTGGCCGCTAAAGGCAGTGGCTTCTTCCAGAGTAAAGCTCCATTGTACAGCTGCAGCGGAGGCGCATATAGAAGATAGCCCTGCGGCCCATCCTCCACTGTGCCCCTCCGATCTTCTGCCTGCTAACTCCTGCCTTGGGCCTTCATGGTCAAAACTTTCTAAGTCCCATGACCAGCAAGCATAAGCCCTAAGGGCTGGGCGTAAGCCCGAACAAGCTTCTCCCGTCTGTATCCTTCTCTCTCTTGATCTGATCTCTGTCTGAATAGTCCCCTCTCCTCTCTCAAGTCCCCCTTTTTATTTTTCCCTACTCCAGCGCCCTCTACATCACGTGGTCTATCCTCCCCACGTGCCTCTCTCTCCCTGTAAACAGCATCACGTGCATGTTTACTTATGAACTGAGGACAGACAGCCAGAGCACTGTTTAGGTTTCTCGAGTTCCGAAGTTCAACTCCGGGTCACTTCTGGTACAATCGTGCTCGGCTTGTCATCAAGCTGTCACCTGCTGTCCCTGACTCTTGGATCAGCATAGAGGTTAGTTAACCTCCCCCTTCCCCAATACGTATTGTTCTCTGGGAGAGCACGAAATTTATTTCCTTGAACTAAGTGAACTACCCTCCGGTTTAAACTGAGTGAACAAGGCTAGTTTTACACGCCAGGTCTCAATTTCGTTACATATGCTACAAAAGGCATTTTGCTTGTACCCTGCTGCTGCTGTTTTTTTTTAAATCTTCGTTTCAAATACTTTGAAATTTGCTCTGACGTTATCAAGGCTGGCTGTATTTGGACAGGGGGGTGATCAAATATCACATGACCATACACAGTTGTCTGGTATTTGACTGTAGCTAGTGTGTGTCAATCTAGGGACCCTGTCCACCTATGGTACCGCGTGACCTACCTGGCTTATGGATTATTTGTGTAAAGCTACATGCTCACGCTTTGTAGATACTGTACACCTAAACAGTGACATCTCGGTCACTCGAAACACAGGTTTTGAAAGGCTGCCTGACAGGAGACAAAAGGGTAGACCTGTGAATCTTCCTCTAGCTTGGCTCCGCAACTACAGTTAGCTACAAGCTATCCATCGACACAGCTATATATCACTACTCAGATAGGGGACCTGGATAGCTCAGTTTGTAGTGCTGTGGACCACTAGGTGTGGAAGATTGCTGATTGGAATCCTGGTGTGGCCAAGGATTATTTTCTGGAGTTATACATCGTGCAAACTCCATTCGGCCATCTCACCGCACATACTGCCTGTCCGCACTGGCCGTCTTACTGCAGCTACCAGTCTGGTGGTTTTTTTCAGTGTATAGATTTTTAGTATAGGACCCCACCCCCACCCGCTACAGGCCACCGTCCTGACATGCATCCAATTTGCGGCGGGATGTTAACCAGCCAATAACCATCCAGCTACTCAGATCAAAGGGAAGGGTATTTTTGTCGCGGGCAGGCTCAGATACAGGTCGAAAGCTATGTAAATATCCTGAGCTTGAAAAGAAGTTCACTGTTTTGCGACAAAGCAGCTTCTAGGAAGAATACCAATGATAAAAAGTATGAAACAAAGTATGATTATGTATTATGACATAAGCAGAAAGGTTTAATATATCTACATTATTGAAAATAAGCATGAGTTAAAATAGAGAAGGGATTGCCCAAAGATTGAATGACCCGCTGATCAGCTGCCGAAAGCCAAGCAGTGTAAAAATTCATTTTAATCAGCTGAAGTTCTGAGAAAGGGTGGACTATGAAGCGCAGATTTCAGATGTGCCAGTCTGAAAAATTGAAGTCAGCAACTTGTTGTCATTTAAGTGCTAAATTTCATCTACTTCATGGCCTCGGTTGGTACTGTGCACAGAAGATATTTGCAAAGAAAGTAGCTTTGATAATACACAATTCTCGAACCTTTATTCAGAAAGAGCACGGAAAGGGCGAATAGGAACAAAGCAGCATAACACATGAGCAGTGCTTTTAGAGACATGGTCAGCCTCTAAAGCACTGGTTTACAAGGATTCTTAAATTCTTGCAGTAAAGAATAAGAATGCAACATGAACCACAGTGCGAAAAGTGTTACGTTTTTGTTGCGAACACATCTGTATATTTGACATAATCCCCAAGTTGGACATTAACGCCAGCTCCACGCATGTATCCTCTTAGCATAAAGTAAATGTATGTATTAAAACAAAGGCGTAATTGAATATGATTTTCATATTTTAAAAAATCTAAGAATTTAATGTCGCACACACTTTCACATTTAAGAACATTTCTTCTACAAATAGCGAGAGTAAACAACGACTGCTTATTTTCGACTGAAATATAGACAAAAAAATAATACGCCACAAAAGCGCACTCTCCCCGGCGGGGAATTGAACCCCGGTCTCCCGCGTGACAGGCGGGGATACTAACCACTATACTACCGAGGAAGCTGGTGGTCTCCATGATTATTCGCTTACTGTAGCTACTCTTATGTAATTGCACTTTGCTTGATGAGATATACAAATTCCGGGACAGTGCGCGTCCTGAGATATACACCCCATGACCTAGATAACAGTATCCCCAGACCGCGTACGCAGTACAAAGCCCTGTAGCCGCCATAGTTCACTGCAAGCAGCAAAGCCCAAGGAAGGCTGCGCAATAACGTTGTGCGCACATCGGACAGGAAAACGAATAAATCTACTTCCGGACACGGCATCATCGGCTTTCCCCTTTGATTCAAATAGCCTAACTGAATTCGTCGCCTTTTAGCCATCGTCTAATGCTATCTTTCTAAATTCTTTCCTCATTTCTCGCTCTGATAGCATTAATTCCGCCCCAAGTACGCACTACAAGTCGTTATTCCTTAAGGAAAATAAAGTTTGTAAAACATGCATTCTCACACGCGCGTGCAAGCACACAAGCACACACTAATAATAATAAAGTGTTCTACACGCTTGACACAAATTAATAACAAGAAATAATAAAACATTAGGAATAATAACTGAAGTACAGTTGACAACCCCACGAAGCATACAAAAAAATGCACCACAGCCTTCACACGCAACACATCCCCCAACTCCCTATAAGGATAAAACATACAAAGAAAACAAAAGAAAAATTATAATACACGTTGGATCCTGAGATAAATTGTATGTTGAAGGATTTGTCATATTGTGACGGGCTTATAAATATCACAACTGGGCGATCAGATTTGCGAAGGTTGTGTTACAGTAATCGTATTAAATCAATTGTGTTTGTGTGT
>SMGT01005578.1:10947-24776 GCA_004794575.1 Lanistes nyassanus
ACACACAGACACACACAAACACACAGACACACAGCATTTGGGGCACTGCATGTAAGAGAAAGAGACACACACACACACTCACACACACACACGGCTAAATACAGTTAATGGAAGCTTTCCTTTTTCTTGTTTACATAAACGAGCTAAATCTGAAAAAATCTCACCTGCGATCGGCGTCAACTCCACAGCAAATAAAGTCGAATATAAACAAATTCTGGCCACGTCCGAACTGAAAGGGTCGAAGGGAACCGGCGAGTGTTCCACTGCATGGCGTGTTCGTTCGATATGCCGAGGTTTTGTCAAACTGCATCGCAGACATTTTGGATTTATTTGTAAAATAGCGTCGTCCTAGTCAAATTCAGGGCGCGCTGCACAATAAACTTTTTCTTTTTCTTCCTGCTAATAGTACTATAGTGATACACCATTCTGACCTCTGGGTATTTACACATTTGTGACCTGTGTTCATTTCAGTGGTACATATAGTGTGTAGGACTGTTACAGTGCTACAGAGTTAAGGTGACCTGTGTGTATTACAGTAATACATAGTTAATGTAACCTTTGTGCATTACATTAATACACACATGTCTGCCGTATTACAGTGATACATGATTGTGACATGTGTAAGCGATGATAGTTGTGACCCGTGAGTATTGCAGTGATACACACTTGTGACCTCTTACTGCGAACTCTGTATAATCACTCACCTGACGTCAAATTCACAGTCACTCAAAACAAACAGAATAACTTACCACATCACTCACTACACCATATTTAATTAGATAATGTCTGAGAATAGAATTGCTTTTCTTCTTCTAGAATAGAATGTAGATTGTCTTTGTCTTTGTCATGTCTTAGCTTGGTCCAGTTCCCTTGTTTTAAATTTAAGATAGAATTTACTCCAAGCGGCAGTCACCTGTTTTTCTTGCACTAATAGAATTGCTGTTGTTGTTGTTGTTGTTGTTGTTTGCTACACCAAATTAAATAGACTAAGTCGCACATTAAAAATAGAAAGGCTGAAAACCTCCAGTTATCTCCAGAAACACTAGACTCTTTTACCTACTCTAAGAGCTTGAAAGAGCTCGAATTCACTGGAGCCAATCAAATAAAGTCTTATCTTAAATATGCTAATCTCTAAGGGTCACCACCTCAAACGTTCCAATTTCCTGGAAGATCATACTGGGATATCCCCCTCTTCTTTACTGTATTTCACTTTTGCCATCATCGGATGGGTTGAATATGACCTTTAGTGAGTAAGGCTTGAGTTTTTTTGTCCAGATCTTTCATCAATACTCCGATAAATGTACTTCAGACACTAATCGAGGTAAACGCCTGTTATTTTTCGGATGCAAACGGCAAACATATGGCTACACATCTAACGTCACTGTACATATGACTACAATCTAACGTCACTGTACATATGGTTACACATCTAACGTTACTGTACATATGGTTACACATCTAACGTTACTGTACGCATGAGAAAACTTTCCCACCGGCTGAGTGACCTACCTATATTTTCGTTCTGGAGAACTACATCTACAATAAAGTTGTTTTTAGTCTTGCTGACGTCCTCAGGAAAATAACACGTCAATGACGTATTTCCGTGTAGCCCAGCCGGAGGAATGATGCAGGATGTGTAGAAACCTGTAACTGAATTGTAACGTAAAATCACAAGAGGACTGAAAGATCAGACAGTGTGACCCAGTATTCAGCGTCATCTTGTGTTGTCATCATTGTCGTGTCGGTACTCAACCCTCGTGATGATAAAATCCACAAATTTTTTTAATGCAGCGACATCTTCCTACAGCAGACGTTGTCAGTGGCAGCTGTTGTGACAAACAGCAAAGAAAGTACGTTGTATTAGGCGCGTGGATGGGTGGGTGTACGCACATGTGTACGTGCGCTTGTATGCTTGAAAAGTCTGTGGTGGTGGGGGGGGGGATGGAGAGGACGAAGGAGAGTGAACGAGAGGAGCGATGCGGGCACGTGTGCGTGCGTGCAGGTAAACAGCGCGTTTATATGCACGGGATTCTGCTGCAGACTGTTGGTCAGTTAGTCACTTCGGACAAAAAACAAGGCATCGAACAAAGGATGATATTCCGTACTATTGATGGCAATATTCTTCACTACTAATGGAGACATTGTACAGTATTGTACGATATTCTGTACTAATATACATCCCACCACCATCACCACCACCACCACCACCACCACCACCACCACCACCACCACCACCATCATCATCATCATCAACAACAACAACAACAGTCTATAGCTTACTTCACAGACCCACAAGATGAAATAATATTTTATAAGCAAGAAGTCTCCTAGAAGTCCCTCGGTCTTGCAACATTTTGAAGGCAAGAATAGTTTTACAGTTATAAAGGGCTCGTGGAGCGGGTGTCCCACTCCTTGGGTACTGCTGTACTAAAAGAAGCGGGATTATGATGTCTCATATACCTGTTACATTTTCGGCGACGCAGCAGATGTAAGGTAATAAAATCCAGGCCACAAAGCGATGGCAGGACAGATGATGAAGTCCCATCGTGCACTAATTTCTGTGTTTCAGATATGGAAGTCTTACAAATAAATCTGGTCTCTGAAAATGTCTCTGGGTCCCTGGTGTCTGATGGATTCTGTTTCCCACACCGGTGTCGCAAGAAATGTCCGACCAGATTTCTTGCCAGACCGAACTTTTCTTGCCACAGCGGGCGTGTCCCATACGGAAATAGGATTGACCGGAAACTTATGTCTAGTGTGAGAAACTGGTTTCAGTTTATAGAAATGGTTCGAGATGTGCAGAGGAAGTTGTAACGAAACTTTCTACGGCGATTACTTCCCTGACTATAGTCTCCCCTTAATAGCCCATGCAGTTTATTCGCGAGTGCATGCACTGAGTGCGTGCGTGCGTGCGTGCGTGCGTGCGTGCGTGCGAATGCGTAAATGGGATGGGCGAGATGGGGGACTAAGGATTTAGCGAGGACAGTTCTTTTTAAAGTTATACTTACGTTTTACCTGAAAACCCTAGAACCCAACTTGATAACGCCAGCCGTCAGTGGAGACTGTGCACGCATTCGTATCGGTATGTCTGGGGTAAAGGGTGGGTGCGTGCGTGCGTGCGTATGTGTGATATGTCTATTCAGACACAGACTATCAAGTGCTCACGCATTCACGCACCCATTACATGCCAATGGCAAACGATAGTCTTCGTTCAGAACATTTTTAAGACAAACACAAGTATGTCGGTTTATTTTGAAGTATAATTACATTCAATACATTAATTTTTTATGGACAGTCATTATGTTCTTTAAAAAAAACCACGCGTTATCCGATTTCTTGATAATGAGATCCATTCTCGGCCTGTTAGGGGAACAACTTTCTATAGACTTCAGAGTCTTAGTGTGGACTTAGTATGGATTTCGTATGGATTTAGTATGGACTTAGTATTGATTTCGTATCGATTTAGTATGGGCTTAGTATGGATTTAGTATGGATTTAGTATGGGCTTAGTATGGATTTAGTATGGATTTAGTATGGGCTTAGTATGGATTTCGTATGGATTTAGTATGGACGAGGGACGCCAGTGTCATTTTGAAGACATCTCCGTGCGACACAAGCCGAGGGGAGGCAACGAGATAAATAATGAACGAGGCATGACGTCAAGATGATGCATGACGTCATGCGTCGATCTGCGCCCACCGTGACCTCCATTATCGTCGTCACGTCGCCCCGCAGTAGATGAGATGATGGTTGTGAACTACTGCAACAATGAAAACACTGCGCCAAACTAGACGTCAACAACTTAGGGAAATCCCTACTCAATTGCAATACCTTTGGTTCAACAAACAGCTGCAACAAAATTGAGAGCTGGCAAGCGTAAGACTAGCACTGGTTATTCAGTTTAAACTAGAGGGTAGTTTGCTCGGGGAAGGGGGTAGTTAATCAACCTCCCTACCAAGAGTCGGGGACAGCATGATGACAACCGAGCAGGATTGTACCAGCGGTGACCGGGAGGTGAACTTGGAAACTCAGATGCCTGTCAACAGTTCATGAGCGAATATGCAAGTGATGCTGTTGACAAGGGCACGTGAGGGGGACAGACCATGTGATGGAGAGGGCGCTGGAGTAGGGAAAAATAAAAAGGGGGGACTTGAGAGAGGAGGTAGGAATTCAGTCTGGAAGATCGGATCAGACCAAGAGAGAGGATACAGACGGAAGAAGCTTCCTCGGGCTTACGCCCAGCCCCTAGGGCTTATGCTTGCTTGGTGATGGGACTTAGACAGTTTTGACAACAGAAGGCCCATAGGCAGAAGACTGAGGGGCACAGTGGAAAGGTGAGCTACAGAGCTGCCTTCCACGTGCGCCTCCGCTGCAGCTGTACAACGGAGCTTTACTCTGGAAGAAGCCACTGCCTTCAGCGGCCAGGAAAAAGTCAGAAAATAGTAGAAGGCCAGGCTTCCGTCTGTGTCACCAATAGGGTAGACAGTAGAGAAAGAGAAGGTAGACAGTGGAGATAGAGAAGGTAGACAGTAGAGATAGAGAAGGTAGACAGGAGAGAAAGAGAAGGTAGACAGTAGAGATAGAGAAGGTAGACAGTAGAGATAGAGAAGGTAGACAGTAGAGATAGAGAAGGTAGACAGTGGAGATAGAGAAGGTAGACAGTAGAGATAGAGAAGGTAGACAGTAGAGATAGAGAAGGTAGACAGGAGAGATAGAGAAGGTAGACAGGAGAGAAAGAGAAGGTAGACAGTAGAGATAGAGAAGGTAGACAGTAGAGATAGAGAAGAGGTCCATTAATAGCCACTAGACTATGGAACAGGTTGCATGGTAAGCCGGCCACCACCTGCAACGGTTTATGTTCAACAAATAAAGTTTGGGACGCGCACCATCTAGTCGGCGTCTTCACGATTGGATGAGTCTGGGTAAAGTCGTACACAGCTCGCGAGGCTAAAATTCAATTAGATAATTGGAAAGTTACCGGAACATCCTAAAATTAAGTTGGATGCTGCCCACTTATCAGTACATCCTGCAATTGCTAGATGAGCGCTTACAGTAACCAGAATGTCCTCATGGGCAAATGCGGCCTGGGACCCTAAACATGGTTTATATATCTGCTGGACAAAAAGAATAAATCAGGAACAAAATATCACTCTAGGTCTTCAAACTTCTCGCATTTATTTTGTTCCTTCTAGGATAGGTTTTGACAAGGAAACAAAAGTAAACTATTAAGATGACCTTCTTGCAAAGATCGAAACAAAAGCTTCATTTGAAAACGCCAAGCAGTAAACTATGTTGATGTAAACCGAACATAACGCCTGGTTACTGGTAAAGTTCTCTCATGGCCAGAGTCCTGAAGTTATTAGGCATCTTAACAATAATTAACTGAAAAGTAGGGTTGGCGTTAGTAAACTGCGTAGGACAAAATTCAACTTCCTAGGAAGATGTAACATGCGTGTTTGACAAGCACATTCGCATGCAGCGAAGAGAAGAAAAAAGAAAAAAATGAAGGAAGAAAGAAGGAAAAACGAAAGAAGGAAAAACGAAAGAAGGAAACAATAAAAAGAAGGACAAGAAGAAGGAAACATTAACGAAAGAAAGCATGACACTGTGTCAGGACACGTGTGACGTTGCAACAGAATTATGACTCGGCCAAATATTTCCGTGTTTGTGTTATTTCCAGTTGTTCTTCGTGTTGACATCCGGGCTGTGCTGGCTGTTGTGCACATCGCGCGCCATCCCCAACATTCGGGTGGTAAAGGTCGAGGTATTCGTGGTGGAGGGTAAAGGACAAGGTATTCCTTAAAAAGGATAAAGTACGAGGTATTCGTGGTGAAGGAAAAAGGACGATGTATTAATGGTGAGGGTGGGGGTAACGGACAAGGTATTCGTGAAAAGAGATAAAGGACGATGTATTCATGGTCGGGAATAAAGGACAAGGTAATCGTGGCAGGGGAAAAGGACGAGGAACAAGTTATTGGGGGATAAAGGACAAGTTATTTGGTGGGGGGGGGATAAAGGACGAGGCATTCGTTGCAGGGCAAAAAGGACAAGCTATTTGGGGGGGGGGGGGAAAGCACGAGGTATTTGGTGGGAGGGATAAAGGACGAGTTATGGGAGGAGGGATAAAGGAGGATGTGTTTGGCGAGGGGGGGGGGGTAAAGAAAAAGTTATTGGGGGGATAAAGGACAAGTTATTTGGTGGGGGGATAAAGGACGAGGCATTCGTGGCAGGGCATAAAGGACAAGCTATTTGGGGGGGGGGTAAAGCACGAGGTATTGGGGGGGGGATAAAGGACAAGAAAGGTGTAATGTTTCAGTCGCATCCCACACTGTTCTTGAATATGTGCAGACGGTCCAGTTTGCCGTTCACGCACAACAGGTGGGAGATTCTGACTTGCTGAACACGATTGTACCGTTTCAGTTCGCCAACCCTCATTTTGTTCGTTGTAGGGCGCGCGTCTCTCGCACTCATGTACGGCACGCGCGTTGACGCAAATAGCTTAGGGTCACTGCATTGCTTGCGTAAGCTGGACTCGTCAGAGTCGCTTTCTTAGCAACCCAGCCTGAGGGTTCCCCATAGCAACGCCTGTGAATTCCCCGCTCCCTCCCGTCTTTGTGTGGTGCCGTAGATGTGTTGTGATGTGCGCACCGCTTACACAATAAGATGGAAGCATTAAAGTCGACGCTCAGCGATAGAAGCTGCGTTTTTTTTCCAGATGGAGTGAAGTAGTCAGGGTAACGCGTCCATAGCAACAACTTGTGTCAGGTCTGTAACCAGGACGACTTCTCCCCCGTTGGTGAGGAACACAGCGACCGTCCTTTCCTGTGGACAGAAGCTTCGGGACTCCGTAGAGAGAGAAGCGTACGTACCGTTTGTGGAAAGATTTCTGACAGTCGACGGACTGGACAGAAGGGGATTTTAGTCCGTCGTCTGAGTTGCTCGGAGTCCGGCCTTCTCACTATAGCAGCAGGTTTACCGCCGCGACTGTTGGGCAGCTGGTCAGTGGAAGGCCGTTCGACTCTCGCTGTGTACAGCGGCCTTTACGAGTGTTTAGTGGGGACGCCGTGGGCTTGAGAGGTCGTGAGGAAGCGCTATGTAATGCCGGGCGGGCACAGTGTCGGTTACTCAGTTCTTTGAACCTCACGGAAAAGTTACTGGTAGCGCCCTCTGACGAGACTGAGTCCGTTGTGGTGACGCTATGCACGAACCAGCCCTGTGGTCCCACGGTTGACAGTTAAACTGGGTGTCAGAGGAGAAAGTCAAAAGGCCGTTCCCGTGAACTTTTTCCGTAACATTATTTTGCGATGCGTCAGCTGTTTGGGGCTAAAAGAACTCGAAACAAAACGCCATGTTTTCATCCAGTATTGTTTGACACGTCTTTAGCAAAGGGAGATAATTCTATTGAATAACATAAATAATCTAATTGCCCACTGTGTACACACTACAGTATTGGGAAAATCTACTGCTTAGAAAATTGTATCTCTGATTTAAGGGGAAATCACAACAACAACAACAACAACAACAACAACAACTCGGAGAGCTCATCGAGAACTTGGTGGGTATGGCGGAACCTGCAGCAGGATTCAGCTGCTACGACAAAGGGACGGAAATTGGCGTTGCTGACTACTTGGCATCTGATTGGTCCTTTTCTATGTTGGCAAGGCAACGAGGCACCAGCCTAGGTCACCGCTATCTTCCCGGGTCATTCAAAGCTGAAAATACAGCAGCAGTAACAGACTGAACGCTACAGATCCGGAAAGAGCCATCGGACGACTGCAGGATGGAAACCGCTCAAGTGTCGTCGCACATGCACTGTGTGTGGCGGTTTCCACAGTCTGTCGTCTGTGGCTCGCTTTCAAGCCCCAGGCAGCACTCGGGATGGAGTCAGAACCGGACGATCTTGTGTCACGACAGGACGTGCAGATCTACGGCGACCATCTTCGACAACCGTTCTTCTCATGGAGCCGCCATCCGCCAGCAGACTACGCGTCGCCGGTTGTGTGAGCAACAGCAGCACCTCATAGGGAAGGACGAAGAGTTGGGGGTGGGTTTCAGGAAATGAAAGACCGAATTTTAATACTAAAGCGATAAATTGTGTCTACAGTTACAATATACATTGACAATCATGATACAGCCCCTCAAGCAGATCTGCGCAAACGTCTGGTGTTCTCCATGTCCGCCAGGTGCCAGTCCGCTGACGCCAGTGGGTGACACACCGGTTACAGTGGGTGACACACCGGTTACAGTGGGTGACACACCGGTTACAGTGGGTGACACCCCGTTTTCTGACTTTGGACATTTGGGACAGTCTGAACTCTTTCTCAGCAGGGCAGATGAACACACTTTACGCAAAGACTCACTGCACCAATTATCTCGAAAATTGATCGATTCAAACTTTTTGAATGAAAGGAAAATATCAAATCAAATCACTAACTCCGTTAGTCTGGATTTCTTTTGGTTTTCACTGTATATATATATATCATATCTTCCTAGACTGAAGACATTATATATATATATATATCGTATCTTCCTAGACTGAAGACATTATATATATATATATCGTATCTTCCTAGACTGAAGACATTATATATATATATATCGTATCTTCCTAGACTAAAGACATTATATATATATATATCGTATCTTCCTAGACTGAAGACATTATATATATATATCGTATCTTCCTAGACTGAAGACATTATATATATATATCGTATCTTCCTAGACTGAAGACATTATATATATATATATATCGTATCTTCCTAGACTAAAGACATTTTGAACAATATAAGATATTTCATTAAATCTCGATCACTGTACCGGGAATCAGAATAGCATTTATCCCAGTAGCAGTGATCATTAGCATTTTGAAATCCTTCATTTTGCCCCCGGAAATGATTTCTAGCCCATCGTAATCTATTTTTAAAATGACCCTCTATCCTGTTTTGCTCCGATGATACAGTATTGTCTATCGATCGCATATTATTTTTTTCATGCATTCTTGCGCTCACATATGTTGCTAATGAGCTTAACCACTTCATGCGACCATTTATCTCTTGCATACATAGGATTACAATTAACTTTTACTGATGATAAGAATAGATGTTGTGCCAATAAGTTGTAAGAACTCTCAAGAGTTGCTTCGACATTACTTCACCTTGTGTCCGCCATCTTTGGTGGCCTAGAAAACACCTCCGACGTCCGTTCGTTCCTGTAGGCGAACGTTCTGTCACGTGACACCCTCCTTTTACGTTTAAGTCGCCAAAACAACCGAACGTTTCGTACGCTTCCACTTGTTCTGCGGACATGAAGGCAGGACGTTCGCGACTCCTCTGCAAAATAGCGCTTGTCTTTTAGATCGCCACCGGCACAGGAAGCAACTTAATATGGGTGTAAAACAAGTCAGCAAGGAAGTCATTCTTGACGAAGGTTTGGGAAAAAAGTGGTGTGTGTCACATGTCACCCCTAGGTTAGCCTATTCCCCTTCACTCTCTTGACACCTGGTAGGTGGACCCTACGTCATTAGTCAGGGTAGCTGCTCTGCGTCAGCCTAGGCTGGCCAGAACTGCTTTAATCGACTTGAAGGATAAGGACGCATACTACTTAAGCAGGGTAAACCGTGAGAGACACATACACGGACAGAGAGATAGAGATGGATAGATAGAGGCCCGAAAACGACAAACGGACCCGTGTAGACCCACGGACCTCTGCCCCTCGCCATCTTAGCGAGGACATCGGAAGAGCAACTTCTAGTATTCACGCTAAATACACTGGGGGTATTTTGCCGACAAGTCTACGAGACAGACTCGTAAGTGACTGCTAGATGTGCCTTATAGGTTAGGACTGCTCTGCCATATCTATCTTAGAGTCTGGGACTCGGGTTGATTAAGATAGGTGGTTTTATCCTGCTGGAGACAGGAGACGTCATTGGCTAGTGGCCGGGCGAACGCCAAGAGGAGCTAGAGTCAAGTGTTGGGTCGTTGAATAGCTTCAGAGCTGTGTATCGCGAAAGCAGTTGTTCCTGTAGGGACAAGAGTAGGTGCTCTGTTGTCGGTCACTTACTGTATTTGTGTATTGAGCGGGATCATAGGCCGTGTTGCAGTGTGATTTCCCTCTTGCTTTAGTTTGATTATCTCGATTGTCTGATTCCTCGTGGTATGACGTAATCAGGCAACGCCTTACCCTAGATACGAGCACAGTGATTCTGTGTAAATAATCTGTAGATATATTTGATGTTGTCGAGTCAGTTAGTGTTTCAAATATATGTTGAATAACAGTTCAATGCAGTTGTGTGTTTTACGAGGGTGGGGGCTCTTGAGCTAGTAGTGTTTTGCCTGTGAGAGACTGAGCGAGCGTGTCAGAGTATGAGAATCTTTTCCCTCGGTAGATTTCTCTAGTTATTCACGTTATTTCATAGCGTCGTCACCCTCTGGTGTAGAAACCGTTGACCTGTTTTTGGTGACGATTGCTCAATTAAATCCACATTTTACGAGATCACCATAAAAGTTTGACCTGTAATTCTGGAGAAGTCGAATCCAGTAAGTCAAGGTACGGCCTGTCGTGACAGTGTGTAAAACGAAATCAAGGACTGAAAGGACGAGATACTGCGGGGTCTCATGGGCTTTAACCATAGAGATTGTATTATTTCCCTAGAGTGGCAACACGGTACTGAGCGAATGAAACTCCTTTTCGCTTAGCGGACGCCATTTTGTGTACCCCAGAAAGTCCGGTAGTAATTGGCAGGTGGAGAGGTTAAATAACTTAACTTACCTTGTGTTTACTTAATTTTCATTATTATTTTTATCTTCTTGTTGGTCAGAAAAAATTCTTTCAGGATATATTTCTTACTCTTAGATAATTGGTCATGCATTGTAAGATGGCACGAAACATGAAGAACTACTCCTTTCCATAGTTTTCACTTAAAAATCTGTAAACAATCTACGTGTTTCGGGGCACTACCCCTTCATCAGGACGACACAAAACGACGAAAAAACGACAACAACGAAACCAGAAGAAAAAGACTTAGCTTTAGTAGATGTGGCGCATGAGTTGGACAGCAGGAAAATGATTGTCTTCGTCTTTGTGATGTGTTAGCTTGGTCCAGTTCCCTTGTTTTAAAATTAAGAAAGGTTTTTCCTCCAAGCGGCAGTCACCTGTTTTTCTTGTATATTAAAAATCTGTCATATATTCAAATACTTGTTTTACCATGTCAAGAAGCTGAAATACGCAAAACTGTTACGGTTAGCAAACGTGTACACTTATCCAAGACGTGTTAAATCTTACTCTTACGTACAGTGTACAATGTGACGTCACTCTTACAGTGTACAATGTGACGTCACTCTTACAGTGTACAATGTGACGTCACTCTTACAGTGTACAATGTGACGTCACTCTTACAGTGTACAATGAAGCCACACAATTTGGATGACGATTTCCGCATTTAAGGGTTTCGAGTTGCTACTCTAGGAGAAGTAATGGCTTTGACACGGACAGAAAACGTAACTTTTTCTTGAATTTGTATAAGTGAGCTTTTCCGCTTCCGTTTCCAGATTTTTTGCGCGCGAAATATCACAGGAAAGTTCCATTTTGACTGAACATGGAAATACGCATTTTCCGTATATTACGGAAGAGAAGCACCCATGGCTATCTTACCTGAAGTCGGAAGTACATTCCAGCGATTTGCAGTCCTATTAGGACATTTTGTTTGTGTTGGTTTAAGTTGTCTTAAATAAAATTTTATTATAAAAATTCCGTCAGAATTTATAGCTATACCACTATGATATTTTGTCAGCCAAAATTATTTGCATAAACAAAAATGAATCTGTCCAAAAAAAAATCCACCAACAATAATACAGGGGCGTGCACATGCACCGTTCCTCCCCCAACCTCAACACACACTAACACACACACACACACACACACACACACAAACACACACAATTGTTCCTCTCCCCAAACTCTCAGCCTCATCTACAGTCTGTACCACTTCTTATGACGTCTGCCCTCCCACCAACCCCACCAACCCCACCATCAGCAGCAGCACTTCCTACAGCATCAGCAGCGCAATCCATACTCCTGTTGCTTTTCATTGAATGTCAAGGAAGATAACGTGGTCTAAACGAGTGTACAAACTAAGGGAGACTATCACTGAAGAAGTACAACGTCAAATAAATACAGAGCTGCTTTCAATTCTAGTGACAAATCTCAGACAAATTAAGAGACTAAACAACATGCGGGTACAAATATCTTGTTCATGTCGGGGCGCATCGCAGTTTTCGATGCTGGAGATCAACATAAAAATAACAACAATAAAAGAAAAACAAGAGGAAAATAAACTTGAACTCCAAACAGAACAGGACCAGAACTGATCATGAGCAGAACGCGCGCCCCAGCAGACACGCACGCAAACAAACAATCTCGCACACACTGTAAAATGTTTCCCTGTAGTCAGTCTTGACAATGATTGGTTGTGTGGTTTACACACGACACACAGACTAAAAATTAAAAACGGGCTTGAGCCCCCACGACAGTCGCTGTAGGATTTGTCACTCACAGCACACGGAACAACTTAGTGACGATATAGGCTTTGACGACTGAAGGTGAGTGACTTGTGTGTTGCTGCATAGTATAATAATATGCTTAGTGTTGTGTTGTTAGTCTGAATACGGTACTAGATCATCAAAATGTAGTCAACCGCGCAGCGAGCGTGTGAAGGTAATGCGTCGGCCATAGTTCTCGTTAGAGCTTCAACCATCCATTACTTTATCAAAGACAGGTTGTTTTTAAATGTTGGTAGTCACACTACTTAACGCGAGCCACTGTGAAAACGGTCTGGTGTTACACACTTTATATTTCATTGGGATTTTTTTTAAAATATCAAGCTTCTATGTCTTCGGGAAAATCCGATGGTGATTGTGTCGCTGCACCACGAAATCAGGCTTAAGTCGGACGGTCAGTTTAATTGTGGCTACAAGCAGAAACAGGTCGGTGGGGTCGATCTGATCAATATTGACTTTTTAGCACAAAAGCCTCCCTAAGACTATAAACTATCAAATAGATGCGAAATTTCCCTCTCAAATTTAACTATAATTAGGTAAACATTTGTGTTGCTGAGGAAATTGTACTGCATGCTGAAACTTTGGAGTTCGTTTTCTCAAAATGGCTGCCACCCACATTTTGGGTCTTTCAATCACTGACAATCCATTCCACAGGCCATACCTCGATCTCTTACTAATTAAGGTAGGAAAATGGTTCTTATATCAAAACGATCAGGAAACACCATAGATTTCAAAAATATATTTTACTCAAAACACCCAATTTCCGACTTAAGATGGTTTCGTTGTGCAGCGACACAATTGTTTGAAAGACTCTATTACCAGACCAGTATTACCAGTATTACCAGTATTACCGGTATTACCAGTATTACTCAGTATAGACACCAGGAAACTATTTACTACTCATTTATTTCCAAACCAATGTTCAGCTGGAGAGAGAATATGGAACTGAGATCTTTTGAATCAAAAAGAGAGAGATTTATCAGTTTATATTTATTCCTTCAGCACTCCATTCCTCTGTTCGATCAGTCACTCATTCTATCAGTCAAAGTTTTGACATTTAAAAGGGTTGTACAGACCACACTGTTATACAAGAGAGAGGGGGGAGGGGGTGGATAAATAGATTTGGGAAGAGAAAGAAAGATCATATGGATAAGCAAAGAGCATAGTTCAATGTACCTTATGACTCTAATTTCTCTCAACCTCTCTATTAATACAGTAAATCATCAGAGAAGATGGTTACACAGATGATAACAACAAAAAATCTGCGCGAAT
>SMGT01005579.1:0-12880 GCA_004794575.1 Lanistes nyassanus
TTGTCTTTGTCTTTGTCATGTCTTAGCTTGGTCCAGTTCCCTTGTTTTAAATTTTATGGTATTCTCCATTTAGTCTCATTCTGGCTATTCTACTTTGGTTGGCTCTTTTGGAGTGAAACAGTGTGAGCCCGTTACTCGGAAGTTCTTCTAGCTCTCTCCTGGTGCCTTTGGCTTCCTTTTTATACTTTTCGTCCCACTGTATTTTTATAGCTGGTTTAATCGCTATTTTTCTCTCTTCCGCTGAAATGGGTACATTTATGTGGATGACGTTTGTGGTCGGATTGTCTTTTATTGCTAGCTTAGCCAATCTATCTGCTTCCTCGTTTCCGTGGATTCCTACATGCGATGGTACCCAGAGAAAGTTTATTTTGATTCCCATGTTATGAAACTTATTAAGAAGGTTTAGAAGTTCGTATATTATGTCCATTCTTTGTGAGGACTGGTTTTGGAGTGCCTGGAGTGCCGAAAGTGAATCAGAGATAACTAGGAAGGATTTTTCTGATGCAGATTTTCTGTTTTGTAGTGGTATCAACCTTAGGGCAGTGCGTATTGCTACGAGCTCTGCAGTGAATATGGATGCGTGGCTGGGGGAGCTCGGCTGCAACACTGGTTTTTAGGTGCATAGACCCCTATTCCTGTAGTGTGGATGGTCGGGTCATGCGAGCCGTCTGTGTATAAAGGGGAGTGGTCTTTATAGGTAGTGTTGAGTTTCTGTCTGAATTCTTTAAGTATATTGATGAGCTGAGTTTCTTTGGTGAGGTCCGTGTCGATCTGTGACTCCCCTTGTCCGATCCGCATCCCGCTTTTACCGGGTTGAGGCGGGTCGCGATGGAAGCATTTGCCAGCTAAAGCAGCCGTTAGCGGGTGGAAGTGAGGCGGATACCGCATTTTGTGTTTCTATACATGTACAACAGTTAGAATAAGAAATCAAAGAATGTATGTACAAAGACATGAAAATATGCAATGAATAGTGTGCGCTTTGCTCTTCCTGTTAGTTTAAAAGACAGTTTAGTAAAGTGACAAGGAAATAAAGATAATTACGTTAAAATGTAGATTTGCTAGCTATGTTGAATAGATAAGGATAAGAAATCTGCCTACAATTTAATCTAATCTATCAAACATGTGCTGAGTTTGCTATCTCAAGAAAGAGCGTATCGAGTGGAATCATAGGATGTTAGTTGTTAGTATCTGTAACTGTCCTAGAAGGATATAGAAGCCTTTAAAGAGAGTGAGCCTAACACAGCAAGCTTTAAGATGACAGCGCGTCACAGCCTGGGTACCGCGCCCCGGCGACGCTGTGGCTGTGAGCGTGATGGCCAAAACCGTCTCCGTGATGGCTGCTTCTATCACATTTTTATCCGTTCATTTCCCAGTTTTATGTTTAATGTTGGTACAAGATTTATTTAGTTTACATATCTGCAGTTTTCCTGGTCATCTGTGTTTATTTATTGAATTAGTTTTGAAACTTAACAGATGTTCTAGATTTTCAATTAAAATTGGTTTTTAGTGTATTTTGAGTTTTTTTTGCCACGTAGGTACTAACTATCGTTATGCGGTGATAGTTCATTAAGAAGGTTAAGAGGGGATTTAAGTTTAACGCAATCTGATTTTTTTTTTAAATCCTTGGTACTAAGGTGGATCTAAATGAATCACACCATAATCGCTTTTCTATCCCGCTGGAACTCACACCAGCCTAGAAACCTAGTTATAGGGCAATGAATCCCATAGTTTTCCACATTTCCGAATGAGCGTTACAATCAGTAATCGAACAAGAATCGCTACTAAAACACGTTTCGTCACGGCGATACGGCAAGCCGCTGGTTCGTAGAGTGAAAAAAACCGTCAGGAATCAGAGACAGCCGGAGCTAAATAACCAACAGTGACGTTAGTCCCAGCCCGTGTGTGATGCTTGGGCAACGCATACAATAGCCAGTGAATAGGCTACAGTACATGCACCACCTCTCAGAAAAAAATCGTTAATGCTCGAGTCTCCACCACAGTTGCCATTCCCTGCCAGTCGTGTTAACAGAACTATTGTCTTTCTTGCTTGCGGCTGACACGACAGGGGTCTGAGACTTCATTTCGCAAGTGAGTGCGTACATTCCCGTGTACTGAGTGCGCGTGCTGTGTGCGCGCAGATGTCCGTGCTCATTTCCAAGGCTATCCATTCAACGTAATATTTCAAATGCTCTTCTTTCAGCCACGACGGAAGATTTTTTAAAAATCTGTCTGCGATGTTTCAGGTAACCATGCCGCGTCTTATGGTAAAAGGCAAGGCACGTGGACTCAGGTCAGTGGTACACAAAGATCTTGAGGGACGGAGTTTAGTCTGACAGTCAACCATCACCATCGGAGTGGAGCGGCAAGGAGCCAGCGCTGACCGTCTTTATTATGGCTGTCCGGCAGCTTCCTGCGGTCGTCTTGTGTCTAGTTTGCGTGGAGCTGTTTGTTCGCACAGGTAAGCAGACGACCGTCACTCCATCCAGAGTTTGAAGAGGTCCAACAAACAAAATTTGAATGGAAGAAAGCAATTGGACGAAAGGTGAGATGCCGGTTGAAATAACCGGTTGCTTTTTGTTTCTGTCGGCAACGAAGGCTGTCTTACGTCGGGAGTGGGAAGTGGAAAGGTACAGAAAGGTGAAGAAAAACAAGAGAAAGGGGAGGAAATGGAGGAAGAAAGGAATTAAAAATTAAAGGAAAGCTTAACCCTAGACGCAACTTGAGATGAATTCATAAATTTCAAGCTGTATCGGTACTATTTCCATACAATCCACGTTTTAATTTCGATAAATAATGGCACACGGACCTCGCCATGTTGTGGTACTCTTTCGCGAATGAAAGCAAAATATCGCTGCTGTCGTCTGGTCTGGTGACGTCAGTTCCCCAGAAGCAGTCAACATGCCACAGTGCAAAGCGTTCGGCTGTTTAAATGAACAGTGCAAATCGTTTAATGTTGACGGAAGCCACAAAAGCTTTTTTATGATTCCGAATCCAGCAAAATCAAAAGATTGCTATGCACTATGTAAAAAGTGGCTTGAAAATTTAAAGAACGCTAATTTGCCTCGTCATGCGAAGGAGTATAAATGGCAAAAATCGCACCTCGTGTGCGAGGACCATTTTACGAGGGGAGTGGTTTGAAGGCACCTACGAACATGATGTGGCTGCTTCGCTTGGCTTCAAGACCTTAAAGAAAAAGTTAAAGAAAGGAACAATTCCGACAATTATCAATACAAACTGTGCCAGTGAAAAAGGCATTGCAGTAAGGCAAGACCGGACGGAAGCTGAGCCTGAGAGTGAGAACAGACGATTACAACTGAGAGAGATGTCACTAACAAGTCAAGTTTCTTTATTCTTTTACCCTCAGGGGGTATTCAGAAGAAAAAATGTCAAAGAACACATGTCAATCGTAGTTCACCTGACATTAGAATATACATATATTGATAAATAAACTCAATGATTAATAAACACACAACACGTTCAAACACGCACGCAGACGTACCCACGCGCAAAAACATGGGCACCTATTCATCTATTCATTAATGCACTCTACTAAAAAGTATTTTAACAAAATTCACTACTTTGGTCAATACACTTGTTTTTACAAGAAAAGAGTTTATAAAGTTTAAATGTATTTGGCCAGCTTAAGTAGTATGGTGTCAGCTGTAAAAGCGTCTGCCCGATGTCTGTGACGATGCTGCTTTGAGCGCTATCGGCTGCGGGCTGCAGTAGCTTTCTCCCTGCCCGGGTAACTGACGTCACTCATCAAGGTAACATGGCGGCTTCCATGTAAGGCCCATGAGCGACATTAAAAGCTGGGTTGTAAGTGAATAGTTCTTTTGTAGCTTGAAATTTAGGGTTAAAAAGACTCACAACATCAATATTCATCAATTCAAGACGGGTTACTTCTAAGGTTAAGCTTTCCTTTAAACAATGAAATAAATGAGAATAAAGGACAGATGGATGGATGGATGGATGGATGGATGGATGGATGGATGGATGGGTGGATGGATGGATGGACGGATGGACACACGGACGGACGGACGGACACACAGACGGACGGACTCACTGACTGACTGACAAACGGATGGACAGATGGATGGATGAATGAATGGACGTAAGGACGGACGGAAGAATGAGCTCACGGGTGAGAGAAAAAACCACCCGTTATGTGCACGTATTTGTATAGATTTTTGGTATCTGTGCGCAGGTAGCCTTATAGTCCTGTTGTGTGTGTGTGTGTGCGTGTTCGTGTGCGTGTTCGTGTGCGTGTTCGTGTGCGTGTGCATGTGTGTGTGTGTGTACAGGTTGCCAGACTCACTTCGGAGAAAACTTCATCATCCCGTTGCCCATCTCCACGGTTCCCGGAAGCGAGCTCGGCTTAGTGCTGACCAACCCGGGAGCTGCGCATCTGACGGTCACTTCCACCTGCACTGATGCCTCCTCACACTACAACTACACCGTCAAAGCCAGGAACTCCACCTATGTGCGACTAAAATGTTCGGGCGACGCCACGTTGCCAGCGTCTGACATCTGGAACAGGTCTGAGAAACATTTGTCTTCTGCTGGATTGAGTTTTTGGTTTTTATTCATGTGTTCTTGTTTACAGTTGTAAAATCTCGCTTCTCTTTTTGTTTATAATAATTTTTAAAAAGGTATTTACTTTTGTAAATGTTATACTTAGCGTTGGTATCTCAGTATCACAGATTTAATTGAAAGATACTAGATTTTTAAAAAAATCATTCAATTGTTTTAGCCCACACCACTTGTATGTGTAGTTGCCTACCCATGGTTTCAAAAAAGTGATTACATGTTACATACCTACACATATGCATACATAAACATACATGCTCAGACACAGACACATGCACACAAAGCAATTATTGGGGGTGGGGGAATGAAAGAGCGAACTGTAAGCGGACATTGAGTTAATTCCTTTCCGTGTTTGTGTTACAAAAGAGCGTTGGTGTTGTCGGCCAACGCCCACTTCGGGGTGCTGGTGCACGGCCCGCCGTTCTCCGACGGCTACCTGGCACTTCCGGTGGAGGTGTGGGGCCGGAGGCACGTGGTGGGCACGTTCTGTCACGGCAATGACACCGTGTGCCTCGTGGTGGTGATAGCCAGCGAGGACTACACTCTCGTGAAGTTCTCCTTCCCGCCAAGAAACCCTTTCTTCCAACTGGATGACAGGTCCTACCCCCAAGAGGTCCCAAACACGACGCTGATGAAGAACCAGGCGCTTGTCATTCAAAAGGATTACGAGCTGACAGGGTCCGTGATTGTCACCAACGCCAGCGTAGGGGTCCTCGCCGGAGCGCAATGGACGTCGTACGAGGGGACTGGAGGCGCGGTGGTCGAGCAAGTGCCCCCTGAGACAGCCCTCGGCACGGAGTACGTCAGCCTCGGTCAAGGCACCATGCGCGTCGTGGCCATTGAGCCTGTCACCACTATTCACTTCCCCGACCGGAAGTCAGTCACCTTGAACTCTTCTTACTGCAGCAGTCAGTTCCAGGTCAACTCGTCCACACAGATCCGCGCTGACCGCCCTGTGCTTGTGCTGCAGTTCGGACGGCTAGGGGATGGGACACCTGGTGCTAGGACCTTCCCATTTCTGGTAATTTTGACACCTCGGCGTCAGTTCGTGAACGGAACCGAACCGACCATTGTGCCGTACCTGTGGCCGAACATCACGTCCAAGGTCTTCGTAGTCTCTCGAAAAAGACACCTGGCTAACATCACATACAATAACGATGGACTGGACGGGGCTAAGGCTTACGTGAGCAGAGACTACGTCGTTGTTGAACAGAACGTCGCTTTTACATCGGCGCTGACGACGACTGGAGACGGACACATGGCAGCTTACTTGCAGCTACAGAGCGCAGAAGGCGTTGTTCTGTCGCCACTATCAGCTGGCTTCTCAGTTATCAACACTTTAAAGGTTTGTTTACCTTCCTTCTCTCCCCTCTCCTCCCCTCCTGCGTCTATCATCTGGATCTGTCTTCTTTTTTATTCTTTGATCTTATTTTTTATTCATCTCAAACAGCCCAGCTCGGTACGGACCACATCGGCAGGTTACATTCATTCTAGCGACAAGAAGCTGTGCGAGTCGAAAGGTCACAGCGCAGCTTCTTACGGTTAAAATGAAAAGAAGCCAGCGACGTGTTCTGTAGCTCAATGGTTAGAGCGTTGGTCTTAGGAACTGAAAGTTGGGTGTTGGAATTTCGAATTTCGGATGCGATATTTTTCTTACTTTGGTTGGGATGAGAGTCGGGTGGGGGTGGGTTTAGGGGTGGGAGTTGGTGACATCTGCGCTGGGTGCCTAGGTAGCCAGGTAACAAGGTGCCTACGAAGAGAAGTAGAAACGGCTGAGCAGTATGAGAACCGCGTGTTTTAATCCACTTTCTTTTTGCTCCTTCTCTTCGTCCTTTTCTGCTCCTTCTCTTCGTTCTTTTCTAAAACAAGGGAACTTGACCAAGCTAAGACATGACAAAGACAAAGACGAAGACAATCTACATGTTTCGGTGCACTATCCCTTCATCATGACGACACAAAACGACGAAACAACGAAAAAAGAAGAAAAAAAGACAGCTTCAGTAGATGTGGCGCATGGGCTGGACAGCAGAAAAATGACTAAGGGACAGTGAGTAAGAGGGGTCAAAGAAGGGCAGCCAATCGCAAGGTGGGTAGGAAAGAGTAGGGAAGGGTGGGGGTGGAGAGGGGGCGGGGTGGAGAGGGGGCGGGGTGGAGAGGGGGCGGGGTGGAGAGAGTCAGTGTGGGAGGGAAGGAGGTGAGAGAAAAGAAGTAAGAGAGAGAGAGAGAGTTTAAGGTTGAGTCCAGCAGGACACTCAACACCCGCTTCACAGAACATCTGGCTGACACTAAACACCGCAGAAACACACCAGTTGCACGTCACTTCAGTACACCGACAACATGAGGGTCTGTGGTATCTGGAAGTCTTTTTATTCTTCTTCTTTCGTTGTTTCGTTGTTTTGTGTCGTCCTGATGAAGGGGTAGTGCCCCGAACCATGTAGATTGTCTTCGTCTTTGTCTTTGTCTTTGTCATGTCTTAGCTTGGTCCAGTTCCCTTGTTTTAAATTTAAGAAAGATTTTTCCTCCAAGCGGCAGTAACCTGTTTTTCTCGTCCTTTTCTTGTTGGTCTTGGGATCATTATCGTCTTCGACATCATCAGACTTATCGTCTCTATTTTCTAACAGCCTATTCAGAGGCTTCAAGAAAAAAATGTTAACAGATTATTGGTCACAGATTCTAGGTACTAGGTATGTTATGTATGGGGATAGATGCAGTGTAGATCAGTATAGAACTTTCCCACGTGGAACAGGTCTGGGAATTACCTCCAATGCACTCAACAAGCGGCACATCAGACATACATGCAATATCAGAAACACTATTTTAAGCCGCCCAGCACTCGGTCACCCACGTGCAGTCCCAGCATAATCCAAAAGGTTCACTGTCCACAGAAGTCACTCAGACCATAGCTGCCAATCACAGCCACACGTGCAGGTCTTTGAATTTTACCCTTACCATCTAAGTAAGCTATATACACCCTGGTAGGATCAGTGGGACCAGGACGACTATCAGATGGAGATGGAGATGGAGATGGAGATGGATAGATAAGAAGACCAGAAAGCTGTGGAGAGGACACAGAGATTTGAGAGGGAGGTGGAAGTTCACGGCTTAAAAATGTAGGTAGTGGTCCATTTGTCAGCAAGGAGACAGGAGGAGGGATTATGGATAACATGACCGTGTAGGCCCAACCTGGTAAGCAGATCTGTTGTCAACCATTACACCATGGCTGAGAGGAGTATTCTTAATAAAATATTTTGACGGCCAAATCCGCGCCTGTCGTGGAAAGTCCTGGACGTGTGCACGACGTGATGCGATCTGTACTGTGCGGTGTCGTGTTTGCAACCACGTACGAAGTATTTGGTGGTGCGTGCCTGCCGTCACATGCTATCTGCTTCAGGGAGCCGTGACTGCGTTCCGCGATAGTTTGTGGTGCCAGTGACTGCGTCACACAATATTTTGTGGTGCCAGTGACTGATCCTTTGTGGAACTGTAACGTTGCACGATAGTTTGTGGTGCCTTGACGCTATATCAGCTGGTGGCACTATGTAACACAGTAGTTTGTGGTGCCCGATACTATGTTACATCCTCTTTGGGATGCCGTAACATTACATCTTTGTGGTCTCTTGACCACATTTGCTGGTGCGGCACAGTGCACTAAGTAGACAAAGACTAAAATCATCTCCCTCCATGAAATGGAATAGATTGCTCGTCATTGCCATATTTGAATTAAATTATTGTTACATCTTGGAATCTCTAGGTATTTAATTTAATATGAAAGCTTTACGCTCAACGAGATTATGCATGCATTTGCCGCTACAAGTTTTCAAACATGCAAAACACGAAGAACCAACCAGTCACCTCTCCACTCTTAACACGCGCACACTGAAAGGGAGAACAAAATCCATTTTCATGTCATTTAGGGAATGTCATGCTTCTGGTGAATTTAATGTGCCATTTTGAATGAGAAGAACTAAGTATTTCGATATGTACTGATGTGAAAACGTATATACTTCTTAAATACTTGCTATATGTAGCCCTCTGTTTTTGGAAGTATTACCTACTTCTTTAACTTTTTATCTTTCTTCTGGTTTGGGGTTTAAAAAAAAAAGTATTTTGGAAGATGGATGCTTGAGCACCGACAGCACTACGGTTAACATGTGGCCATTGAAAGCTGTATCTGGCCGCGTGTGTACGTTGACAATTTAACACCCCCCTCGATCAGAATAACTTTTGTGGAGAAACTTAACAGAGCATTTCCTGGTGACCAGGACTGCGAGAACACAGAAACCGAGCGGCCTGGAGACACCGTGGATAATGACTGTGATGGCCTGGTGGACGAAGATGACTGCAGCACTGGCCTTGCCTCGGGTACCTGCTTTGTTATCTTTTGTTCACCACTACATTGTTCACTCTTTCCTTGTTCAGTAGTGCATTGTTCCATCCTACACTGTTCACCTCTACATTGTTTACTCTTTCCTTGTTCACTACTGCATTGTTCAGTCTTGCGTTGTTTATTTCTACATTGTTCAGTCCTACACTGAACCTCACCCAGATCCTTCCGCGAGACTAAAGAGATCCCATGTGCTGGTGGACTTCTAAAAAAACCCGCACGCACACATTCGGAACATGGTCAGATATCAGTTTTTCTGGAAGCAAACACGACTGTGTAGCCTTTACTTATGTCACGACCTGTTGCCTAATGGGAACGTGTGTATCGTGACAGCTGTTCACTGGATCCCTAGAGGACTGTGTACTGTTTCAAAGCGCCATCTAGTGGGTACCCGGTTAATATTCTTCATTTAAACATCGCTGAGCTGATTTAAAGTGCAATCTATCAGTTTGAGGGCTAGTGTCACGGTGGACAGAATGAGCTCCGAAAGTTTACTACATGTAGGGATTGTGAGGAGTCATTCTGATTTTCTGCCATAATTAAAAACTTACAGTAAAATAATCTCAAGTCTTAGGCCAAAATAAAATTATTCAGATTTTATTAATTTCGGTTTCTGCTTTGTTTTCAGTTGCCGATTGCAAACTGGACATCAGTGGTAAGCCATACTAAAACTCCTTTTGATAATACTAGGAGGCTACATTTACTGCCGATGCTTTTGAAAGGCGTAAACTGTCTTTTTGTGCATATGAACATGAACGTTTGTGTCCCTAGGTACATATGATATATGCACTTTTGTGTCCTTGTTACATTTATATGAGCACGTTTATGTGTTTCTTTGGTACATGTGAACATGTGGGCTGTCACGACGGGCCGTACCTTAACTTACTGGACTCGACTTCTCCAGAATTACTGGACAAACTTTTATGGTGATCTCGTAAATGTAGACTTAATTGAGCAATCGTCACCAAAACCTTTAGTGCCTCATGTCAATGGTTTCTGCACCAAAGGGTGACGCCGCTATGAAATAATGTGAATAAATAGAGAAATCTACCGAGGGAAAAGATTCTCATACTCTGACCCGCTCGCTCAGTTTCACACAGGCAACACACTTCTTGCTCAAGAGCCCCCAACCTCGTAAAAGACACAACTGCAGCGAACTGTTATTCAACATATATTTCATACACTAATTGACTCGACAACATCAAATGTATCTACACATTATTTACAGAGTATCACCGTGCTCGTGCCTAGGGTAAGACGCTGCCTTACTACGTCATACCACGCGGTATCAGACAAAGAAGTTAAACAAACTAAAGCCAGAGGGGAAATCAAACTGCAACACGGCCTATGATCCCGCTCTATACACAGATACAATAAGTGACCGACAACAGAGCTCCTACTCTTGTCACTACTAAAACAACTGCTTTACCGCAATACACAGCTCTAAAGCTGTACAACGACCCAACCACGAAGTTTGTGACAACGCAACGACCAGCACTTCCCTCTAACTCCTCTTGGCGTCCGCCCGGCCACTAGCTTATGACGTCTCCTGTCCCCGGCAGGATAAAACCACCTATCTTAATCCCGAGTCCCAGACTCTAAGATAGTTTATGGCAAGAGCAGTCCTTAACTTATAAGGCACATCCAGCAGTCACTGGTCTTCCAACGGCTAAGATGGCGAGGGGCAGAGGTCCGTGGGTCTACAGGTGTCAGCTTCTCTTGGTCTTCCTACTTCATCTCTCCTGTGTCTCTATCTGTGTATCCAATCTCATTCCCAGTGTCTCTCTTTTCCCTGTGCTCTCACGCCTTAAACTCGATTAAACTGGTACTTGGCGGCCTAGAGCAGCTACCCACATAGCGTCCACCTACCCGGTGTCGAGAAAGGGAGGGGCCAACAGGCTTACCTAGGAGTGACATGTGATAACCTAGGAGTGACATGTGACAGCTGACTGCCTAAAATAAAGGTTTTTATCCTGTCTTGGTCGATAAATTCTCCATATTGACTGTTTATAATAAAGATTTTATCCGGTCTCCATCGATAAATTCTCACATTGCCTTTTCGTTGAGACTGTGTCTAACGTGTGTGTGCGCCTGCATTGACAAATGCGATCCAGTGTCAATGTGTCTAACCACATCTCGACACGTGCCTGGTTTAGTTCTTTTCCAGTGTTTTCATTAATTAGTCCAGCTTTATGCGCCCGGTATTAAGCCACTAAGTCAATGTGCTGAGAACTGAAGATGTTTTCTGACTTTTTATCTGAGTTCGGCTACTCTGCCTTTTTCTTTTCCCTTCCTCTTTCTCTCCTGTCTGTCTGTCGCATACATGCACACGCATAAAAACCAACAGAATTAATCAGCAAACAAAGTAACAGCAATCTTGAAACAACAATGACGACGAGGAGGAGGAGGAGGAGGCTGGCGAGGAGGAAAGGGAGGATTGTGGCTCTTGTGGGAGTTGAAGCTGTTGGCTGCAGGTAGTATGATACAGCATCTCAGGCAATCACACGATCATTTGTAATCAACAGGTGGTCGGAGAGATGTGTGGGGAACCAAGTTCCTGTTCGTTATCCCAAGTCACGTGTGGAGCTTCAACGCGACCAGCATCAGGCTAGCCGTCACAACACTCAGCAACACCCACGTCACTGTGGACTTGCACCTGCCGGACAACAACGTCACTCACCAGAACGTGTCGCTCAAAGACCCAGTATTCTTTGAGATAAACCCGGACAACAGCAGCTTGCTGTCCGGGGACAGGTCCACGAGCGTGTATCGGCTCAACAGCAGTGCTGAGGTCAGCTCGACCTTTTACATGATTGGAATGTATGTTGGGAAGCAAACTTCCGGCTCTATGCGACTGCTTCCTGTAGACGCTCTTGGCAGGGAGTATTTTGTGTTCACGCCAAAGGACAAAGGCAGTAAACCTTCGTATTTTCAGGTAAGTCGGAAACAGAGCCTTCTGCAGTCTGTCAGCCGACACTAGTGCATTCTGGGTAGATATATTCCGGTAAAATAAACCCGGATCTAATTCCTCCACAGAAATGGCATCACAGGAAAAGGAATTATTTTTAATGACCTGCAGGTCAAGAGACATGTGCTTAGATTATGATGTACTGAATCTATTGCAAAATGTCAGGCTGCCTCTCAAACCGCATTCAGTGACGTGAAATGGTAGCTGCCGATGTTTTCGTCATGTGATGTACAGTTTCTCTCGATCGTTTCTGTATGTAAGCGAGAGCAGTTTAGTTAACAGAGTCGGGCACCCCAATACCACCTTATCTCACAGGTTTAGATGATACATATTTTTTTAACTCTGTCATTCTGTCATGCCCCAAAACAACCTAAAAAACCAAGCAGTTTTCTGCATTGGGTTGACACTTGAGTCTGGTTGATTTGGGAGAGGTAAACATAGTAACAAGTTTAGATAAGATTAGAGGTTTTAACTCTCCCACTCGCCCAAGGGATATTAATAGGGTTTATTGAAACAGGTCGTAAAGAGCATTTTATTTCTATAAACGTTTCATCAAAATTCAATACAGTTCTCTAGATTAGTTGTGAACTATATGAGAAAGATCTGAAATTTGTTCAGGTTCCAAACAACCCGTAGATGCGCCATACATTTTAACTTTTAAGGGGAATTTTTTTTTTACAATCTAGCTGTACTGCATTAGATTTATCTATATTTAAAACAAAACCAGAGTTTTTAAGTTATTATAGCTTTTTCAAAGGATTCTTTCCCCCTTCAAGTCTCAGTTCTGTGTCATTCGACAATTTATTCATCTTTTAAATTTAACATTCATTCGTAAATGATTAAAGTCACAGAGTTGATGGAAGGCAATTCAAATATTATTTCTTTGGTTTATCAATGAAGGATCCTCATTTGGATTTTGGATGTTTTCGATGCATGCA
>SMGT01005579.1:12890-22890 GCA_004794575.1 Lanistes nyassanus
ATGTGACAAATTTACAGCTGAACGCAACACCGCACTGACACCATACTATT
The DNA here is from genome assembly GCA_004794575.1 of Lanistes nyassanus. Lineage (NCBI taxonomy): Eukaryota > Metazoa > Mollusca > Gastropoda > Architaenioglossa > Ampullariidae > Lanistes > Lanistes nyassanus. The sequence continues at coordinate 12,941 of SMGT01005579.1, forward strand.
TGAGCCGGCCAAATACATTTAAACTTTATAAACTCTTTTCTTGCAAAAACAAAACTGTATTGACCAAGTTAGTGAAATTTGTAAAAATACTTCTTAGTAGAGTACATTAATGTATAGATGAATATGTGCCTATTTTTTGCGTGTGGGTACGTCTGGTTGAGTGATTGAGCGTGTTATTTGTGTGTTTATTAATGATTGATTTTGCTTATCAATATATGCATATCCTCATGCCAGGTGAATTTATGATTGATGTTTTTTTTTTGTTTGTTTGTTTGTTTTGACAATTTTTTTTTGTTTTTCATTTTTTCTGAATACCCCCTGAGGGTTAAAGAATAAAGAAACTTGAACTTGAACTTGAGAAAAGTGAGATGGCTAGCAGTACGGGTCAGTTTAAAGGTGGTTCTAGCATAGGTGATAGCAAGGGAGAAGAGTATGGGAGACGGGTGTAGGAAGAAGAGAGAGGCACTTTATTCTACATCGGGGAGACAGAACGCACACTCTACACCCGCTTCACAGAACATCTAGCTGACACTAAACACCGCAGAAACACACCAGTTGCACATCACTTCAACACCACCACCACCCCCCCCCCCCCCCCGAGGGTCTGTGGTATCTGGAGAATGAAGGGGGATTCCATTGACCGTAAGAATATGGAATCCTACTTCATTACCCATTTCGGTACCATGGCACCCACTGGTCTCAACCTCAAACACTGACCCTCCACCTCCCTCTTTTTCTCTTTACCGCTCCTCTCTCTCTCTTATTTCTTTTCTCTCACCTCCTTCTCTCCCACACTGACACCCCCTTACCCACGCTTCTCTCTCCACTCCGCCCCCTCTCCACCCCTACCCTTCCCTACCCTTTCCTACCCAACTGGCGATTGGCTGCCCCTCTCTTTAACCCTGCTTACTCACTGTCCCTTAGTCATTTTCCTGCTGTCCAGCCTATGCGCCACATCTACTGAAGCTAAGTCTTTTTCTTCTGTTTTCGTTGTTGTCGTTTTTTCGTCGTTTTTGTGTCGTCCTGATGAAGGGGTAGTGCCCCGAAACATGTAGATTGTCTTTGTCTTTGTCATGTCTTAGCTTGGTCCAGTTCCCTCGTTTTGAGTTACTCGAACTGAACACTTTTGTCATTAGCCTTGAGTCCCCCGGTCAACTATGCGGGGCTCTGGTCATTGACCCTGGGTTTTCCGCTCATACAACTAGCCCGGCAACTGTTAATTGCAGGCGGCTAGTTGCCTATCAGTTATTAACCGGGCTAGCCGTAGAATTAATGTCCAGTACAGTGTCAGCCGCCATATCACCTTTCGGACCGCCCCCCCCCCCAGCTCGTGGCTGGTCCTGGAAAGGTCAGCCGTAATTGTGCCCGTGCCTGCCTCTCGCCACATGATGGTAGAAGTAGGGGTCAATAGCAACATCGTTACACCGATACATGTTCTGGCATCAGTAACGCGTGCAGTTTGCACTGGTCTTTCAGTTCTTTTGAGCAGTATAGATACAGAAACTGACTAGCTCAAAGAAAAAAAAATCTCTAAAAGCACCAAAGCTCGTTTTGTTAAGTTTTATCCATTTGTTAGTGGTCTAAAGACTAAATGGCTTATTGTTGTCAATAAAGAAACAAATAGGGATTTTTTGTTGTTGTTTTTTTCCTTTATCACAATTTTAGAGGTACAAGCAGCTTTCTAAAAAAGGATGAAGGATTTTGGCTACTCTGCAGCTTTTACGATTTATTTACAAATGTGCACTGGATTCTTATATTCAACAGTTCATTTTCAGTCTTCCCTATCTTTCAGAAAGTAACCGTGTTTTTTCTTCCCCAGATCTATGACATCCCATTTCCTGCTCTTACCATCACGCACATCTGTAAAGTTTATTAAAGAAAAAGCGTGATGCATGTGAATGTTTTTTCTCGTCTATGATGCTATTTTGTTTCTTTTTAATTATTAAATGACACAAAGGAGGAAACGATCGCAAAATAATTTAATCACTTTCGGTTTGGAATTTCTGCTGTGAAACATATTCAGCTACTTTTGCTAAATCATGGTTAAGCACGATCCCTAAATTTACACATTCTCATGTCGATTCCGTACTGGTGTTGATTTAGTCCCTTAAGTCCTAAAACCTCAGAGATAAGTATATACCCTATAAATATTATTTGTATATTCTCCCTTTTCACCTCGCTCCACTATAAAAGTATCAATGGCCTCTTTGATAATTTTTGTTATGAACTTAAGCACGAGAGAGAGAGAAAGAAAGAGAAAGGGAGAAAGAAGAAAGAACAACAAGAAAAGAGAATCTGTATTTTACCATTGTAAACAACGTCATCATAAATGTACTCGCAGCGAATTCATAAGTGTAAAGCCGTGCGCGGTCATCAATTAAAACCAACCAGCCGCCAAGATTTCCGAAGATTTGAAAGATGGCGAAGGGCATGTTGGTCACGAAGAAGATGACGGAGATTGAAACCAACATCACCGTCACCTGTGGACAGACATTTGGTAGTTTCATTGAAATATGTGCGTGGACAGGTACTGTTTGATGAAGAGGTATTCGTTTAAAATCTCTCTTTTAGTCTGTCTTTCTCAGCCTTCTTAATCTCGACTCTACCGACCTCTCTTTCTATCCATCCCTTTAACTCCTCCAGTCTCACCTCTAGCAGTTTCTTTCTGTCTCGTACCACATTGACACTCACAAGCGGCCCTTGTGTTAGTCTTTCAAATGAGCTCCACACATCACGAACACAATTACAATATAGAAGTTAGCAAAGAACTCGCTGTCCTATTTATTTGATAGACCCTTGCACTCTTTCTGTATCCCTCTCACCCCCTTACTGACTCGTAAATAGTCCTTCCCAAAGATTCCTCACTCTAGCTAAGAGAAAAAAACAGGTGAATGCGGATTGGGATATTTAAGGTAACAACAAAGAGAACTCGGCCAAGCGAGACTATGACAGACAGGAAGTCGACGTTTCGGGTCATGGCTACTACTTGAAGACGGCACAAACAGAAAAATTAATAATTTATCACTTCACTAGCAGAGACGTAAGACATACACGGTCGATGTATGGGAGGAAAGTGTGGGGAAGAGGGACAGTGCGTGGGAAATAGAGCGTGATAAGCCACCAATCAGCGGCGATGAGGCCTACAACCAATAGAAACGCATGTCCTACCGTGGCTGGTGAAAGGGGAAGAGGGGAGGGGAGGATAAGGGAAAAGAGGTGTGGGGGTTATTACCAAGGGAAACAGGAGAGGGGGAGGGGGAGAGAAGAAGTGGATGGAGGAAGTGCTGGTGGAAGTACGGCACGACGTGGGGCCCCAGCACCCGGTCCACATAGCCTTGTGCTGTCACGATGTTTCCTCGTCTAGGGCCGATGTTTTGGAAGACGACGGGGCACAGAAGCAGGTTGAGGCTAACTCCGTCCCAAATCATGATGCTGGGGCCTCCCCAACGGTCGTGCTGCAGGATGTTGCTGGCGTACTTCTCGTTCCGCCTCCTCCATACTCTGATGCGGCCGTCGGCGTGGCTGATGCAGTTCCAACCCGAGTGTTGCCAGTGGCTTGAAAGCGAGTCCACAGACGACAGATTGTGGGAACTGCCACACCCAGTGCATGCGCGACGACCCTTGAGCGGTCTCCAGCCTGCAGTCGTCCGATGCCTCTTTCCCGATCTGTAGCGTTCAGTCTTGGCATTCTTCTGCTGCTGACAGGTGGTCTATCTGGCAGCGTACGATCATCGGCTTTTATTGCTAGTGGGAGGTGCCCTCTGTTGGTAAAGAAAGTTCAAGTCTTGCTGCTTTTGTTAACGCTTGTAACACAGCTTTCCTTTTCTCAAAGGCACAACTACCCGAGGTCGGGCGTTCAAAGGGAATGCTAATTGAGGTGTTGGCTGACACCAGCCCTCGCTGGCAGCCCAGTAAGGAACATTTTCTCTACCCGGTCCAATGTTACCCGTGGAGCCAACTTCTGTACCATCCTTTCTCTGATCCCTCATTTCTAGTTAGGGAGGAAGGGAGTGACAAATGTAACAATATGCGTCTCTTGTAGGTTATTTAGAAATTGACTACAAAACAAGTGCAGCATACTTCATGTAGAACAGAGATGTAGACTAAAATCCCGCGCACTGCAGGACGGACATAACTGATAGGTCAATAGGACAATAGCCGTCCCGCACTCATGTAACTCCAGAGACAACATGAACCAAAGCATTCACGGCTCACTAAGGTCACCAGGGATGTACCTGCCCATAATAGTGTAACGCACACTTTCTCCTGGGCCTGATTGCAGACTGTGAAAAAGTGCTGTCAAGAATGGAGGCAGATGGTGAACGACTGGGAAGAGACAGGCTGCAACAGTTCAGCATGTTCAAGCCGGAGACTTCAGCCATCAGATACATTCGTCATGCCACAGCCTGCCTGCGACCCTGTGGGGATGCAAAAATGGATGCGCTGAGTACTGGAAGGCATACTGCGAGCTCAACTTGAAGGTGTCCAGAATTCCAAGGTTCAGAGGCAATCGCTTTAATAGCTTATTTGAAGCAGCAGCAGCTGTTCACTACCATCGCAATGACATTGCTGTTTTTTTTTTGAAAGAACACATGCCATCACCAAACAACAAGCTTGTCAGCATCAGAGCAGACAACAGCTGTGATGTCATTGATGCACACATTGTTGCTCTTGGTCTCCTTGCCTACAGGATCACTGGCCCTTACTGGCAACTACTGGGACGATCGGTTCCATAGTTCCATAGTCATCTGTGCAGAGCTTGTGCAGACAACCAATTGAAAGAGACAGTTATGTGACTTCTTGCCAGGAGGCCGCTACCATGCTGTGAGTGATCCTGACATGCATGAAAAAATGAAGCATTCTGCCATTACCAATTTTGTTTGAAGAACAGTGCTTTGGTGATTTGGACTTCAGTCTGTTTAAACGGAGAAATGCAACACTCCATCATCACAGCACAGTGAACATCCTGAAGCGGGACCGATCGATCTCTACCTGGTTTGCTGCTAAGACACAAGAAAAGCAGTCACAGCTGCTGCGTTTGTCTGCTGAAAAGGCAAAATTCTCAGGATGAAACACAACAAGGCAGAGCATGATGCTGTTGTTGCCCGGAAGGCCCTGCTGGAGAAAAACAAGTGGGAAAAGGAGGAGAAAGCAAAAAGGAATGTACCACTTCGCCCCTTTCATCCAGTCAAACAGGCGCTCAAAATAGGGAGTGCATCCCAAATTTTATTTGTTGAGAATGTTCTGTTGCGGATGGTGGCCAGCTTACCATGCAACCTATTCCATAGTCTAGTGGTTATTATAGGACCTCTTCTCTATCTCTACTGTCTACCCTTTTAGTGACACAGACGGAAGCCTGCTCTTCTACTATTTTCTATCTTTTGCTGGCCGCTAAAGGCAGTGGCTTCTTCCAGAGTAAAGCTCCGTCGTAGTGCTGCAGCGGAGGCGCACGTGGAAGGCAGCTCTGTAGCTCACCTTTCCACTGTGTCCCTCAGTCTTCTGCCTATGGGCCTTCTGTTGTCAAAACTTTTTAAGTCCCATGGCCAAGCACGCATAAGCCCTATGGGCTGGGCGTAACCCCGAGCAAGCTTCTTCCGTCTGTATCCTTCTCTCTCTTGATCTAATCTGATTCTGATCTGAATCCTCCTCTCTCAAGTCCCCCTTTTTATTTGTCCCTACTCCAGCGCCCTCTACATCACATGGTCTATTCTTGTAAACAGCATCACGAGTTTCCAAGGCCAGCCACAGGACATTACTAATGCATTCGTGATCAGTTGTCGCCGTGCTGTCCCTGACTCTTGGACCTGGGAGGTGGGTTGACTCCTTCCCTCCACAGTACGTATTTTTCTCTGGGAGAGCACGAAATTTACTTCCTTGAACTAAGCGAACTACCCTCTAATTTGAACTGAGTGAACCATGCTAGTCTTACAAGCCAGGTCTCAATTTCGTTAAAGGAAGCAGCAGACATTGTGGGCAGTCTCCGCAACCACAATGGGCCTTGCACTACCTGTTCTGATGTTGACAACCTCCTGGTATCGTTGGACTCCAGGAGACTACAGAAAGATGCCATCCAGAATGAAGTGCGATACCACAAGACGGTTCTAAACGAAAAATCACCACGCCTTAAGATCGCTGTGTCACTCCTCATTTTGGTAATAACCTTACAGAACTGCTTGACTCGGACGGACGAGTCAGAGGCAATCAATGATGCTGAAGGTCCAGAGGATCCAGTGGATGAATACACCTTTGGAGATTTTCAGTTCAATAAAGAAAGGGAAATAGTTGTTGTCTTCTTTGTTGAGGACTACTTCATTGGTGAAGTTGAGAGAGTTGAATCTCAACATGTAGCCCATGTCAATTTCATGGAGAGAGCTGACTTTGGGGAAAGGTCAGTGTACAGGTGGCCAACGCGACCAGACAGGTGCTCAGTCACTGCCGACTGTGTATTTGCAAAGGACTTGCACCTTGAGCCATCTTCATCATCAGGGCGTGCTTTTGTTGTAACAGATCCTCAGAACCTGCGTGACATGTATGAGCCTTTCAAAGCACAGTTGGCTGAGTACACTAGCCCCGAATGAGTGTCACCAGAGTTGCCAGAGGGATGGAAGCCCACTCTTGCTGCAGAAACTGGCACCTCTGCCATGGTGGGACAGAGTGTACCTGTACTTATCAGTGAGGAGAATTCAGTACTGTACAATAGTTTTGTGGTGCTTTTCCATCCAGTTTTCATATCTAGCATCTGATTCAGTGATTGTGTTGCGTTATTCGCTAGTAATACAAGTATCATGGTCATCTAGAAGCATAATTAAAGTGAAATTCTCCAGCAAATACTGTCTTTCTGTGAGGATTTTGGTATTATTTTTGGTAGTGTTGGGTGTTAAACATTTTGTCCAAATTTCATGAGAATTTTCCCAGTAGTTCCAGAGTTATTGCCAGTTAAGTGTTTGTGCTGTCGTTATCATAGTGGTCATCTAGAAGCATAATAATATGGATTTATCCAGTAAATATTGACTTTCTGTGTGGGTTTTGGTTTTCTTTTTTGCAGTTTACTATGCTGAATTGAATCTTATGTCCAAATTTCATGAGAATTCTCCCAGTAGTTCAAAAGTTATTGCCAGTTAAGTGTTTGGTGCCTCACCGCAGGTCCGTCATGGGTCATTTTGGCCATTTTGACAAATTTACTCCTCGATATTTCTAAAATTTTGGCTTGTATTTGACCAAAAAAAATTTGAGAGTCACTGGTCAATAAGTTTAAGTTTTATGAAGGGCTAAAGTCGGCTTCTCGTGCTATTTGGCACCTTATGTCATATGCTAATTGACCACTTAAGAGGCCATATGTTAAAAGCTTATGAACATGGTATTGTGTTCTCTTGGATTTGTGTTCTGTGTGTATATGACTCTTTGAAGAAGAAATACAGTGGTGTTTCATTGAATAGTTTGTTTTTGTTTAAGTGTCAAAGTGTGCACGTTTCCTAACATTGATGAACATTGCGAGTACATCAAATTTATAAAATGGCATATCTTTTGAACCAATAGAGATATCTTCAAAATGTTTTGTGTGTTTTACACAGAATCAAAAGGTCTATCAAGCCAAATCATAGTTACTGATAAATTTTGAAAAGAAAATTTTGGCTGCCGCTACCTAATCATAGCCACGCATGCAGACCATGAGCATTCAACACCTGCCATGGAGGAGGGACTATATAAGCTTTGGTAAAACCAGTGGAAGGGGGACCATCAGCTGCAGGTGGGACATGGATACAGAGAAGGATAGACGCCATAGGTGGAAAAGTGTTCGACAGAGTTGTTAAAATCGATGTTAACCGTCACGCTATGGAACGCCGTGCTGACTAATAAAATCTTACTGAGACCAAACACGCGCAGGCGTTGAAGTTACGGACGAGTGCGTGGTGACGTGACATTGCTACCTTGCATCTATTTTGTGGTAATGGTAATCGAACATTTCTCTTTGTGGTGCCTCGTCTATGTTACATTCTGCCTTCATGGTGCCGATGACCCTTCGGGTGGTTTCCGCTACGCACAATGCTACACGTGTAAATAACGACAAATCGCACAGTGTAAATGCTTGCATGGTTTGCGAGTAAAGTGTTGTGTTCTTCATGCTTCGAGAAAACAAGAACTGAAGTGCTTAGAAAAAGGCAAGCTCGGGAGGGGGGATCTGAGCCCGTACTGGACGGATCTGCTACAGCCAGACACACCTTACACCTTCATCCTTCTAAACATGATGTCCTTGGTCATCGTCAACAACGACGGACGAACAAAATACATCTTCATGTGTTATACTAGAATATTGTTTATGGAGGACTTCATGTACTATACTAGATGTTTATTGTTTATATATGTAAGACTTCCTGTGCTGCACTAGATGTTTATTGTTTGTGTAGAACTTCATGTGTTATACTGGATGTTAATTGTTTACATATAACTTTATGCGATATACTAGATGTTTGTTTATGTGTGACTTCATGTCCTATACTACATGCTTATTATGTAGGACTTCACGTGCTATACTAGATGCTTATAACTTCATGTGCTATACTGGATGTTTATTGTTTATGTATAACTTTATGCCATATACTCGATGTTTATTGTTTATGTAGGACTTCATGTGCTATACTGCATGTTTATTGTTTATGTGGGACTTCATGTGCTATACATGTTTATTGCTTATGTAGATATGTGTTTATGCAAATTGTGCCATCCTATTGACAACTTTCCTGGCAGCCTAAACACATACCTCTGGAAGCAGCCATAGCTGTTACTAATTTTAGATTATGTGCGAGAATTCCGGTTTGTCTCTGTCAAGGGAAGAATGGCCGCTCGAAAACAATGTGCGCAAACAGTGGGGCCAACTGTGCCGTTAATGACTGTAATAACAATCAGAGGAAAGTGAACGATTTACTAGACCAACCTTGTTTTGACCACACCCAAGAAGAGATCAGAATGCCCTTGCGAACCACCATATCGTCTGCACAGAATGCCACCAGACGACCCCGAGTTACAAGACAGTGGCTGGCTGCACTCAACCGAAAGCATCCACCAGAAAACGTGTTCGTCTGCTCATTCCATTTTGTAGATCGGACGCCAACAGAATAAAATCCAGTGCCGGAACTGTACCTCGGCTATCAGAGGAAAGTGGCCAGAAAAGACGTGTGATTGTTCGTTGCACAGCTGACGAGGGCGCATGCACCGAGGCCAGTGAACAGCGCATTCTTGGATCAAGAAAGCGAAAGTTGTCCACGACTCCTCACCTTTCTCCAGCAAAACAGCTCATCCAAGGTCAGTATTTGTGCTGAACAAGTAGGCCAATGGCTTGTGTATTTCAAATCTTAATCTAACATGGTTGGTGTATATTTTGTTATCCCCATATTATCAATCCTGAATTCATACAGTGTATGTTTTAATTTTATTGCAGTTATAATTTGCACTGAGAAAACAGCTGAAACTGTTCTGGTCATTGTGTACATGTTTGTGCAGATGATTCAGAGTCGTCTCATTCTGAAACTGAGGACATAACAGAAACGCCCTCCACTTCCAACTCAAACCTTACAGCTGCAGCACCTAATACAAGACTTACCACTTTTGTGGATGCTTCTACTCAGTGGATTAATTTTCGTCTACAATGTCATGACTACTCCAAACCATGGCTGGAGGCTCAAAACCAAGTGCAAGACAAATCCAAGAAAAAAGAGGGAGCAGCAAGAAAAACCAAAGATGGCAACATTCAGTGCCAGATATCTGAAGATCTGGGTGTAGCTGACATACTTGTGAGCACTGACAGTGATGCAAAGCTTTATGCGGGGATCCCATACCTGGCCTTCCTAACATTGGTTGCATGCTTAAGCAAAGAAGCTAATGGACAGTTTAAAATGCCTGTTGCTGACCAAATTGTGATGACTTTTATGAAACTGAAACTGAATTTGTTGTAT
>SMGT01005579.1:27890-30596 GCA_004794575.1 Lanistes nyassanus
TCCACATTATTTCATAGCGTCGTCACCCTTTGGTGTATAAACCATTGACCCGAGGTGACGATTGCTCAATTAATTTTATACTTACGAGATCACCATAAAAGTTTGTCCTGTAAGTCTGGAGATGTCGAGTCCATTAAGTTAGGGTGCGGCCCGTCGTGACACTTACATAGTAGTGTTCTAGCATGTGTTACCCAGTTAATTCTACCAGACTTATCATGCCTAACCAGCATGTTATAACACTGTTCGGGGTATCTTCTTTCTGACAAGTTAAGAAGTTTACACCAGTATTTAACTGTACGGTAGAAAGTGTCAATAAAAATGAGGAATCTACCATATTCTGACAGACCAACATTGTTCCTAACATCACTTCCCACACCAAGGACTAGCTTTCATATTTTAATCCGAACCTTCTCAACTGCGTCGAATCTCTGAGTACCCCAGATTTCTGACCCATACAGCAGAATGGGTTTAACCTTTGCATCAAGCAATTTAAATAAAATGTCAGTCTGCTACAGTTGATATCTAAAATAAAGTTTCTTTATTCCAACCAGGGCTCTAGATGCCTTCATGCACACACTATCTACACAGTTCATATGTCTTATTGCATCATATATTTCTTTTTGTGATATTTCGTCAACCGGTTTAGAGTTACAACAGTCAGGACAGGGTGGGGTGGGGGGAATTCAAATTGTTGTTAACTGCAACCTCAGTTTCTTCGGTAAATGTAGCGTCATCTGGAGTTTGAGCCTGGTTAAAAAGTCTCTGGAAGTAATCTAGCCAGGTACTAGGGGAAATCATTTTTATATGACCTAGTCGTTCTGTTGTCAATGTTTTAATCTTTGCCAGAATCGTTTAGAGTTAGGATCCTGACTTATTTCATACAGCTCATTCAGGGTTCGATTCTTCTGCTCACATTTTTAAAAAATATCTTTTGAAACCCTGATACTTTTCCAAATCCTCTGTCGCATTAGTAGTTCTGAATATTTTTAGCTGCCTGTATTTAGCCTGTTTGGCGCGGCTGCACTCCTTGTCCCACCACTGTGGCTGGGCACGTGCGTCACTCTTAGTCTGTGTTGACCTCATTTTGTCAGCTGCTTTTTGTAGAAACGACACAAAACACTGCGATGCTTCTTCAGCACTATTCCCTAGTGGGTGCATAAAATTTGTGAGTTCTGCTTCCTGGTGTTCATATAAATACCCATTATAATTTAAGGCATGTTGTTCTTTCCAAACATATTTTAAACCCACATCCATCTGATTATCATCATCAACATTTTGATCTAATTCAGCCTGTTTACCTAAGAGGGATACAACGATGGAGAAATGATCAGACTCACACCTGTCCACAACGCTCATGTCAGCAACCATTTCAAAAAGCTCGTAGGAACATATAAAGTAGTCCACAACACCTTTACCACAACTAGCTACACAGTGATCTCCCCTTCACAATCACTTCTGGTTCTACAATTTACAATATCCAGGCCATTATCTACACAGAGCTTAATAAGTTTTTGACCATACGTGTTGGTCGTAGTGTCCTTAGATTTACATATAGGGTATATATCTGTGTTATCACTTAAAATCTCTAGATGCTGCAAAGGCTCAGCATGCCTATCTTCATCAATAACAGCAATGTGTGGGAGACAAGCGGCACGAGCATTCAAGTCGTCACATATTAACACAGGGAAATCAGGGTATTCACTCATCAAATGTACAACGTGGCTGTCTAAAATCTCAATACCGCTGCGATAATCCTCACCATATACCACAGAGCGTTCAGGCGCAACGTAAACAAATGCGGCAATAACATCAGACGGCCACACCTCCTTTGGCACGCTGCACACGCAGTGAAAGGAACAGTGAAGTCTGGAAAGGCTTGTTCGATTAAACTTGATGTACATGACCAGGTTTCCGAAAAAGCAAAGATATTGAACTTCTCACAAAACGCCCTGAATGAACTGTTTTTTAACTTATGCGAACGACCCTGAATATTCTATGCTATAATAGTAAATGTTTGTTGCTTGGCTGGGGGATGATCACTCAAAAGATCATATTAGTGTGAAGACGATATTTCCTCTCGCCGGTCAGGTTCACATAGAGAGTGTCACGGAAACGAACCCCCTCTAGCGTTCCCATGACAACCAAATGGAAACTTTTAACTACAAAATGGCGACATCTCCATTCACTGTCTCCCGTTCTTGTCATAATGTCGCTGTCACGGAAACGTGCCATGAGAACAATGACGCGTGACGAGTAGGGTAGTCACTTAGTGTGAGCGGTGACTAAGCGCTATTTTTAGAACACCGAGAGGCGACCAACGCGCGAGAATAGGAAGAGAGGCGCGCAGGTTTTTTTTTTTTTTTTGAAGTAGAGAGGACGATTGACGTTGTGTGAGAGACCTGAAGACCTGAAGGGACCGTAACAGACGGACTTTTTCTGCAAGTGCCCAGACACCTGAGCAGAGCCCCTTCATTGGCACTGGAAACGCTGAGAGAGCGTAGGCGATTTTTGTGTCAAAACCCTCTGCCTAGACAGGAGGTAGGCCAAACACTCCATGGGAGTTTTTCCTCTATTTTTTAATCGTGTTGTTTTTGTGAGATTAGGATATTATAGAAATACCTTTTCGTAGTGTTTTTTGTTTGTTTGATTCCATGTACGAGGCGACGTCAGCGCCTCCTGAGAAGAGACGTAACACCCCCCCCCCCC
>SMGT01005580.1:0-31046 GCA_004794575.1 Lanistes nyassanus
AAATCTCACATAATGCCTTACTGTCTAACACGCTACATACTACCTATCTTAAAATCTCGTATAATCTATTATCGTCTAGCACGCTGTGCATCCCATCTTAACATCTCACACGATCTCTTATCTTCTGTCCCACACTCTGCCTGGGTATGTTCATTGCTAGCTTGGGTGGACTTGCATTTGGCATCCTGTGAGTGAAGATTTAATCCAAATGGCATCCTGTGAGTGAAGATTGAATCCATATGCCATCCTGTGAGTGAAGATTGAATCCATATGCCATCCTGTGAGTGAAGATTGAATCCATATGCCATCCTGTGAGTGAAGATTTAATCCATATGCCATCCTGTGAGTGAAGATTGAATCCATATGCCATCATGTGAGTGAAGATTGAATCCATATGCCATCCTGTGAGTGAAAATTTAATCCATATGACATCCTGTGAGTGAAGATTGAATCCAAATGGCATCCTGTGACCGAAGATTTAATCACGAACAAAAACTCCCGTTTTTTTTCTCTCTTTCCATCCGCTCACCTTCTTTTCAACCTTCCGTCTCGTCTGTCCCCCTCCCAGCATTCCGTCTCCACACCTGTTCTTCGTAACACCTAACGCGTAACACCTATGCCTATACAAACTACAGAATACTCAAAACATCATTTAAGCCCGAACCCTATCTCAGAGTGTTACCACCTTCTCACTGCCGCCTGCTAATAAAATTCTTGACATTAGATAATAACTTCCCTGTTAACAAACTCAGACACGAAGACATCCCTAGGCATCAACGATTATCTACGCTGTGTGACAGAAAAGACATAGGTGATGAATACCATTATGTTTTCTTATGTGACAAATTTACAGCTGAACGCAACACCGCACTGACACCATACTACTTGAGCCGGCCAAATACATTTAAACTTTATAAACTCTTTTCTTGCAAAAACAAAAGTATATTGACCAAGGTAGTGAATTTTGTTAAAATACTTCTTAGTAGAGTACATTAATGAATAGATGAATATGTGCCTATGTTTTTGCATGTGGGTACGTCTGCGTGCGTGATTGAGCGTGTTATTTGGGTGTTTACTAATCATTGGTTTATTTATCAATATTTGTATATTCTAATGTCAGGTGAATTATGATTGACGTGTTCTTTAACATTTTTTTCTTTCTTTCTGAATACCCCCTGAGGGTAAAAGAATAAAGAAACTTGAAACTTGTCCCCCTCCCAGAATTCCGTCGGCCTGTCCCCCTCCCAGCATTCCGTCGGTCTGTCCCCCCTCCCAGCATTCCGTCGGCCTGCTGTTTGTCTGCCGGCAGGGCGTTGCCTCGGCGAGGCGCAATTTTCTTGAATTCAGTCTTTGCTCTTCTCATCGGCTTGGACCATCGATTTCTGGCTGCGAAAAGCCAGGTGTCGCATTATCTTCGTCACCTCCCTTCTAGTGTTGCCGTAACGTGGACAAGACCTTATAAAGAAAATGGCCTTTCGTAGCGTTACTTTTCATCCCTTCATAACAGTTGAATTTCTTTTCATCGCTTGCCTTTACTCGGGTTCCTTGGGGGGGGGGGGTCTCTTTGCTATCTTTTGAAGGGTCGAAGACCAGGTGTGGAGTTTTATGTTGTGGCATAGGTGTTACGCGTTAGGTGTTACGAAGACCAGGTGTGGAGATTTTATGTTGTAGCATAGGTGTTACGCGTTAGGTGTTACGAAGACCAGGTATGGAGATTTTATGTTGTGGCATAGGTGTTACGCTGTTTTCTGTGTCAAGAGTGCTGTGACTTTTTATTTGGTCAAGCGTGTCATGTCTCTTATTGTGACACGCGTGTCATGTCTCTTATTGTGACACGGGTGTTGTGTTTTGGAAATATTACGAAACAATACAAATAAAGTTATCCGTTAACTTGTAATCTTTAACCCTGACTAATACTGGGGGGTCGGGTGGGGGAGGAAAACACATATGGAGTGAAGATTTTAATTAAATGCGCCGTCGGTATGGCAGATCCGAAAGGGATAAATAACGATGTGTTGTATTGTGTTGTGTTGTATTGTATTGTATTGTATTGTATTGTATTGTATTGTATTGTATTGTATGGTAATGTATTATATTGTATTTATTGAAAACAGATTTTTGTTTCATTTATAAATTTTTTTGGTTATGACTTTTTTTCACAAAAGATTATCAATTATTTGCTGTAACCGAAGAACTAGATCGTACTTAATACACCTGTTTTACTTCTTAGCGCTGTGTGTAGCAGTTATTGTCGTTTTATAATCATTTCCTGGGCATACAGCAACAAAGCATGACGTCAGATGATGAAGAATGGCGCCAGCAAAATCTTCTCCATCTCCACAAAGAATGACACCCGAGATGCGAGAAAACCGGTTTTCCACACCGACAAATCTACTACCCAGGTGGAATAAAGAAATGCTAAAATGATTTGAAAAGAGAGAGTTCTTGTCCCTGTGCATTAGAACCACATTATCAATACAGACAGGGCCCGAGAACAGAGCAAAGCACAACAACGTTTCAGTCTCGGCTTCCAGAAAGACTGTCGGGCGATTGTTGCAGGTCGCTGTAAACCATCGCCTTGAGTGACGTCATTGCGGGGCGTCTCAAATACGACCTTTGAGGGCCGCGTGCTTTATGGAACAACGTGATCGAGTCGGCTTCCCGGTGTGATTCGGTGTTTCGGTCAGGTCAGCTGAACTCTTCGAGCAGCAGGTCATCGTAACCTTTCCTCCTACTTCCCCCCCCTTCCTTTCCATTCCTACTTTCCCCCTCTCTCCCTTTCCATTCCTACTTTCCTCCCTCTCTCCTCTTCCATTCCTACTTTCCTCCCTTCCTCCCTCACTTCTCTCTCTCTCTCTCTCCTTTCGTCTCTCGTCGAGTTAGCGCCCTTTCTACACAGCGTCTTTCCAGTGTCCCCTAAAGTACAATGCTGCGGTATTGTGAAGCAGTCTAATTTTTTACATTGTAGCGCTAAGCTCTAACGTACAGAAGGACGAAATTAACCGATCACTACTTCAGTCAGTTATTCGGGTAATCCTTTGGGAACGTGAACATTAGATACTGAACGACCATCATCAACGTCTTCTGGACGGGTACATGTACTACTGAAAATCGACCCCAGACCCAGCACTCGCGTTATGAAAACTGCAAACTGACATTGCGAGTATGCACTGTGTGAAGTGGGCTTAACGAACACCCCACCTTCAAAAGAAGCGCTCTAAAGCAAGGACAGCGCGTGTAATCATCCATTATTGATACTGAGAATAGTTCAGAGAGAGTCGGCGCACAAAGCACACAGATTTCCATTCGATGCCTTTATGCTAAATGTTTGCAAGTTTTCCTGGATTTGCCTCCCTTTCCTGAAAAGTTTAACCTGTTCTGTACGTGGGAGAAATGTTTCTGTGGAAAATATGGACAAACACGTGCTTCTTCTGCAGCTTCCTGTACATTAGGCCAAAAGAACGCCTTAGTGGTCCAGCAGTTGTAGGGCGTCCGCTTCCGAAGCGGTTGTCTGGTGGTTCGAATCCTGGCCGAGTCATTAAATGGGCGATCTACACCTGACACTACATGTACAGGGAACAGTACGAGGACTGGTTGGTCCAGTGTCAGTATAATGTGACTGGGTGGGACTGAAGCCTGAGTTGTGACAGCAGTCCCACCTGTGGCAACACGTTAACTTGACTCGCGCAACTGTCCTGATACGCACTTCGTTTTGGACTGGACATTAAAGAAAACCAACCAATCTCTGGTAATTATTATTTTACTTAAATGTACGGAAAATTTGGTTTTGTTTGTTGCTTTCATTTTTATCTTTGAAGTCGAGCTTTAGTAGTTGTTCCCACGCAGTTTTTATCTGATAATCATAAAAACACCGTGTGATTTTTAGAATTAATTTTAAAATAAAACTGTAATTTTTCTTTTGTTTTTAAAATCTATGATATGCATTTGTTTATAAACTGTGTTATATTAGCTTCTTTTAATCCTGTTTTGACGAATTTAATCAAGTTGGTTTCCCTCAGGTATTGTATGAGTGTGTTTGAAAGTTTACTCTTAGTTTGGGTTCGTTACATATTACAACAGCCCAGAAGATGGAAAGTAGATATGGATAAATTCTTAAACATTTCATTTCCTCATCGCGTCGGGCTGCACGTCGCCCTCTGCACTACAGAGCCAAGCTTCGGCTTTGACTTGACTTCACTTGTCATTCATGACAGTTTACTGAACTAATCTTTCCGACGGGCTTTCAGAGGAGAAAATCCATCTCTTTAATATTTCAAGTCTATCTTTTTTGGGAATCTGTTTAAAGCAGCTTTCACCCGACTAACGTCCATGAGCGTTGTATTTGATCTCTAAACAGTAAGGGGGAAAATCCCTGTCCTTTTCTGTGTAATAATAGTCTCGCGACGTCAGTCTGAAGGAATAAACAGATGACTGACTTGTAAGTGCCCGGATATTGACAGCTCATTTACACAGTTTGCTGCCATCAGTGCCCGTTGTGGTTCGCTAATGTTGTATTAGTGGCGTTAAAGGTTGAACTACTCACTGCACTTGCGCTGGTACTGGGGCTGGGCTAATTCGCTACTTTGTCGCCACATTCATCTAACAAATCGGTTTTCTTCAGAGTGCCACCAACTCATGCGTCACTGTCCTGTTGTCTGCTTCTCAAAAGGAAGACGGGGCATTACTCAAGTCTGCCAAGTCGCCCGGGGAAATATTTATCAGAGTAGTACTTAGGAGGTCACTTCTGAACAGTTTTGTCAGTATTTGTGATGACTTTGATGCATCGCCTAGGAAATGTGGTCGCGGTTTGTGTTATGACTAAACATTTACCATCGAGAATTTATTTGGAAGGATATTAAGTAATTAATTCTATGACATTGTTTCACAATATATTTGCATAACAGTTACATTTAAAACGTTGTCTTCCAATATTTATTTTCTTCGGTATGTTGCATAAATCTAAAATAATTAGTAAGATTATAATTAACAAAGAACAAATGAGAACAGAGCGCTATAAAATCGTCAATGGACAATCCCAACAAGGTACTGGCAGCGCTAGACATACCCGTATGCTGACGTATGCAAACAAGGGAGCCTACCGTACCCATACACGTAGCAAAGAGAGAATCGAAAGTAAGGAGCGTGGCAGATCTTCAAAAAAAGATCTGCCGCCCCTTTCTTTTAAACGACCCTAGTCTTCACACGGCTAACCCTCGGTGTACAACGTGTGCATACAGCGGATCCCTATTTTATATCGTCAACTCGCTCACTAAGCGTAGGTTGACGACTGGGATCCAAGACAAACACAACATAGGATTCGATTCTCTCTTTGCTACGTGTTTGGGTACGGTAGGCTCCCTTGTTTGCATACGTCAGCATACGGGTATGTCTAGCGCTGCCAGTACCTTGTTGGGATTGTCCATTGACGATTTTATAGCGCTCTGTTCTCATTTGTTCTTTGTTAATTATATTGTGCACCTTGAGAATTCCATGTATTTGTCCTATGTTGTGTTTGTCTTGGATCCCAGTCGTCAACCTACGCTTAGTGAGCGAGTTGACGATATAAAATAGGGATCCGCTGTATGCACACGTTGTACACCGAGGGTTAGCCGTGTGAAGACTAGGGTCGTTTAAAAGAAAGGGGCGGCAGATCTTTTTTTGAAGATCTGCCACGCTCCTTACTTTCGACTCTCTCTTTGCTACGTGTATGGGTACGGTAGGCTCCCTTGTTTGCATACGTCAGCATACGGGTATGTCTAGCGCTGCCAGTACCTTGTTGGGATTGTCTAGTAAGATTATATGTAGGGGATAGTCAGTAAACCTGCACTGTCAGGTCATATGGAACACCCTTGCTTTAGACAAATGGGAAAAGATCCGAGCTAGTGAATCTATAAATAATATAAATTCTAGTAACATCCCTCGAGTGCAAACACCGAGAGAAGAAGGACCAAAGGCTGTATTGAAGACGCGGTAAACATTTGTTGATTTTCTCGTCCAGCTTGTCGCACTGCACGTTGTTTGTCCACAAATGTGATTGCTCCATAAATCTATAAGTTCACATTAAATAGAGCTTGTTGCAGTAAACTAGGATTATTTGAAAAGTTTGTGAATGTTGATTTTCGATTTGAATGGTGGCTGTTTAGCGATAGCGAGATTTGAAGTGCAACTAGGTGTAATGGGGTATGTTGGAACACGGGAAGGCGGCCAAAGACAAACTTTACCCGTGAAACCTGTAGACCTATTTAATGGGTCATTAAGTCAGTGACCCCTTGGCTGACCTGTTCCTAGTTCTCTCTCCTTTGCCTCATCCACTCCTACGGAAAGTCAGCCTTTATGTCAGCAAAGGTGTCTGTTTTAACAATTAGTAAAAACTAATAGAGCCAATAATTTATATTTTAATTATTTTACTACTTTTACGCGAATTATCATCTAAGTAAATACTTTCAGTTTTGTTCCATATAAATAAAAGGGTGTTTCGTGTTACCCTCCAATGTGTATAATGTAGACAAACTTGAATAAAAGTTATTCAACGTTAAAAACGTTAAAGTAAATAACGTTAAAATCTACTGGTTACGCAACAAAAAGCTTGTTTTTATCTTGTGTGTGTGTGTGTGTAAATGTGTTTTGGATTGATTCCAGTTTACCTATTTTTCCCTATATATATATCTATCTATGTATAAGGGGAAGTCTTACGGACCGAAGGGGAGAAGAGAAAAGGGTCTTTGTGGGGCGACCGCCGAGTTCTATGATTATAAAACCTGATCTCGCAAGCGAACTGTGCCAGACGAGTGCCAGACGAGTGGCTGATCAGCTGTACTGTGGACTGGCAGTGCGCGAGTTTAAAAATTTAGCAAGTGCATGCAGTGAGATTGGTCATCAATACCGTGCCAGATTTGTTTATGTGCGTATAGTGGAACTTTTTTATTATTTTTTTTCGCTGCAGTGTGAATTGTCTTTCTGGGTCTTCGTGATTGGCTGTTGCTTGAGAATAACCGAAATAATTCTGTCGCTTTTTGCTGCCTTGCATGGCATGACGCTAACATCAAATAAAGAGAAAATGTATTCTTTTTACGCTTAATTAATTACACGTGAGTAATTTATTTGACGTATGTACACACTAGACTGGAATCTTCCTGTCACCGCTAGATGGAATTTTGGCTGCCATAGTAACGATAGAAGAATATACTGCGAGGAAATAACCATTGCAAAACTAGACGGTTTAAAACAGCAGCTTCAACGCTTAATTCGAATAAACTTCATAAATAAAGTGTCTAGACTAGAAAAAAGACTTTTAAAATTCTATCTGTTTTGTGACATATTCTGTGGGGGAGGGGTGGTTGTTGTTATTGTTGTCTGGGGAGGGAGTGGTTTTAATAAGTGGTAGGAAGACTGAAGCACTAAATTTTTGTGGCTGAAACTTCTGAAGAAATCATCTTGCGCAATATAACAAAATGAGAATACCAGATTCGCCACTTTGTTATTGCCGTTGATGGTGAGCTTCACTTACGAGTGAGTCTGTTTGCTGTTCTCTTGTGTCAGTGTAATTGTTCTTATTTGTATGGGTGGGAAGAGCGGGTATGGAATAGATGGAAGGAACGGAGACACAGACAGACTAACAGATTAGAGGACGGACAGAGACAGAGACAGACGGTGAGCAGACTTACTGACTGACAAATGCGTTTTCAAAGATTGTAGCGTGTTTTGTATGTTGATTTTAAAACGAAAAATAAACAGAAGTAATTTTCTCCGCTTTCATTTTCGTGAAAAACATGACTTTGGCTTATTCACTCCAATACGATTACCAATAAACGAACCAGTCTGATGACACTATTCACTGTAAACAGGCCACAGCGCTGCGAAAGGTGTGAAGATATTGCCTTTGCTTGAAATCAAAACATCTTACTCGGGAAATCTCGAAAAATGTTTCATATGGAAAGTGGGGGGGGGGGTAGTTTTTACCCCAAGAACGTAAAGTGGCGTAAACACTTGTTGCTGCCTTAGTTACCCCACGTTCTGCAAACTTTCCCAAGTGCCTAGCCATGCCTTGAGGTCCAGTTGCTCAAATACTCGGCATTATTAGGAAGAAGCTTCTGGTGGTTTAAGCCTGCTGAAAACCATCTTTGCACAGCGTTTTCACATAAAACAGTGATATTAATAAAGTCGTTTACGTTTAGAAGCAGGACAATTCAAATTCGACCGATGGGAGTTCAAGCTCAAATTTACATTCAATTTACGAATATTTGCTTTTTTACGGGTTTGTACTTATACGCTATCTCTGCTCTTCCTGCCAATTTATTTTCACTACCCCCATGTGGCTGGCATGCACATATACGCACGCCCCCATCCAACCATCCCACCACCCACCCACCCCTACACACTCTCAAGCAATTGTTGGTGTTAATGGGTTTTCATTCTCAGCCCCCGCACCTGGGCGTACGGCACGCAGTCATCACAGATACGGGAAGAGGTGTTCACTCCTCAAGTTCGAACACGTACCGACTTAAGAGTACAGGTGTTCCAAGATCTGATTTGCACTTTTACAAGTTACGCTGGATGTTTTGACTTAATTTGCGCTCACTAGAAAATAGAAAATACAGCTTCGTACAGAATACTTTCCATTAAAAATGTATAAGGCAAATATTTTTTGATGGGAAAAAAAGGCCTTGTGCTAGGGAAGATTTTGCTTCATTTAGCACAGTTTACGACAATGGGAGCTTCGCATGTGTGTGCGTGCGTGCACATGTCGCAATGGGTCTACAGTTCTCGTGACATCTGACGTCATCTGTAATGGTTTCCCAGTAAAAGACTTTTAAAGAGTTAAAAACAATTAAATCTGAAACTATCTTCTTCTGTGCGAAACGATATTCTCTGAATGCACAGTGAGGGCAAGCAGCTATTCCTAGATTTGCCATTCTCGGTGATTTTTCCTGACACTTGTTACCAGCTTTCGTTGTTCCCCTGTTGTCCCAAGTTCTGAATGTGAGACATTTGTTACCGTTGTAACAGGCGGGTGTGGGGTGACTTTGTCATCTTCTGCCCCCCACCCCACCCCGTTCTTAAATTCTTTGTCGACGTCATTGTCCTTGTTCTTGCTGTTTGCTTCTATTTCCTTGTTTTTAATTACCTCTTGGGTTTCGGATGTGCAGCACGTTCAAGCCTACAGCAGTGCGCTTTCATTCATAAAAGCATTACCCAAATCCAGCAACATTTACAACGACTACAGACTTTCCATTGTTTTTCAGGCGAGGGAGCAGGCGATGCAGTCCTGTCTCCACCCTTGTCGACGTGCCCTTTGAACTGTCTCCATCGTTCGCTCCAATGTCAGTTTGAAAATGGTGAGTACTACTCACGCTGCTTGTGAGCCAGTCTGTGCTATATACTTCACCCCTCGCGCTCTCTCGTATTGATGACGACTGTGCTTATAAACTGCCAGCTGCTGTGTATGACAAACTGTCGTATTATCACTCCAACAGGAAGTACTTGAAACGCTCAACATAACCGTATGCAGACGCATGCGACCAAGGGAGCTTACCGTACTGGCAGATCCAAGTTCCTTTCTTTCGACCCTCTCTTTGCTACGTGTTTGGGTACGGTAAGATCCCTTGGTCGCATGCGTCTGCATAGAGTTATGCTGAGCGTTTCAAGTACTTCCTGTTGGAGTTATGTTGAGCGTTTCAAGTACTTCCTGTTGGAGTGATAATTTGATCATTTAAGCGCTCGGTCCTCATTTGCTCTTTATTAATTACAAAATGTCGTATTTAAATCCCGAGATGACAAGGATCAAATTTGTGCTTACTGCGTAGATAAGCCTTTGAAATCACAGCTGCCTTAAAATCATTTCATACTGGACATTACATAACGCAGCATTATGATTTGCAACACAATGTTAACCCGAAATGTGCAAAGGTTAAGTCCGAGTGCTGTGGACTGGCTCTGCTGGCCAGCGCCGAATCGTTGTTATAGAACGAGTGAAGATCAGTGGCGAAATCTTCTGCAGTAGTACTGTCACGGGGGTAAATTAAAAGACAGACGGCACTGGGAGGATAGTGTGACATTTCTGCTTTTCCAGAGAGAAACTGTATCAAGGCCTGGGGAAAAAAACAGTTGCATTCCGTTCGACGTCAGCAAACACGAGGGCATGACACCACGTGGACGTCAAAGTCTCTGGTTTTGGTTAACTGCGTACAAGTTTGAAATCTTGGTTTTGAAAAGTGGCACAGACAAGGCTGGCTGAACAACAGAAGAAAAGTCTGCTGCACACGTTCTAAAACACTAGCGATTCTTGTACACGAGGGATGACGTCACGCCTGCGGGCAGGTAACGCCAAACACAGTTGCTCAACATGCCGGCAGGCAGTCAAGAAAATGCAGCATTATATTTGCACTGGCCATTATTGACTGGTTTTCCCTGCATCATATTCAAAGAAATGTTTGCATTACAAAGCTGCTGAAGCAATGTAACTAAAATTGTTTCCACAGTTTGACTGAAACGGGTTTGGGTTTGTTTTACTTTTTGGGGTTTGTCGTTGTCTTTGCAACTGAATGTAAACTGCCCACAAAAATTGACTGAGTGTTAACTAAAAGCTTTTATTGTTCTGTAGCCGCGTCTGGTTTACTGAAAGGTTATAGCCATTGCGAATAATTATGAAATTAGTCTCATCTCCCTCGTCTCATCTCTACACTCACATGCGTCTCCTGCATTAAGAAAGGTTTGATGTGATAGTTTTTTTTCACATTCTCTTTTTATTTTTGTTTATTATTTGCACTTTCTGCACAAAGAAAAGCCATGCAGGGAGACTGGTGCACGATGAGCCTCCCGTGGACCGTAAAGTGAATCATAAACAATCATTTCCCAACCTTTTTTTCGCCCTTCTCAATTTTTAGCAACAACGCCTGCTTTCCATCATATCGCTGTAATCAGAGTAATCATATGATATGATAAAACTCAATGGTGAGGAAAATTCATAGTACACTGAAGACTTAAAGACAATCAATAGCTGCCGTAAATCCTAAAATTTATGTGGGAAAACCTGTAAACGAGAAATAATGTACGTTGTCCATCTGAGTATTTTCTACCTCCATGTACACAGTGGGGAACACACTTTGCCAGCGCGGGGGGCTGAGATCTGATAATATCGAGCGATTTCTACCAATAGTGAGTGGGTGAGTGACTGAGCGAGGGGCGGGCGCGTGGGTGGGCCGGTGGGTGGGTTTGGGTGAGCGAATGAGTGGGTGGGTGAGTGGGTGGGTGGGTGGGTGAGTGGGTGGGTGGGTGAGTGGGTGGGTGGGTGGGTGAGTGGGTGGGTGGGTGGGTGAGTGGGTGGGTGAGTGGGTGGGTGAGTGGGTGCGTGGGAGGGAGGGAGGGACGAAGGGAGGGGGAGTAGATTAGACTAGTGTTGGATGTGTGGATTTGTGCAGACTTTTGAGACTTCTTCCAACATTTTAGGTCAGTCTGCGGCCAACCGTCAGATCTGCTGGTCTTGCGACAGCGAGGAAATTACTGCTGACGGCAGGTGCAGAAGGCGACCCGCTCTTACTTTGCTTAATGAAGCTGTAGTTCATTAATTCATGGACAGACTCACAGGTAGAATGTTTTGCTGCCCGGCACAACAAAACACGTTTGTCTGTAGCTCTCTGACCCTCGTGTTCCTCACTTCCTGCTCCGCCCACTAGGGGGTGGGGGGCATCCATGTGAGTGACGGTGCGTGACCGCGCACTCACTGTCACGATGGCTAGAGGCATGCCTGTCACGTTTTAGGTATTTCTATACTTGTGTGTACAGGAATGTGAATGAGTTTTTTTCAGTGAGTGAGTTTTACCAGTGGGGGTTTTTTTTGTATAATAATAATAACTAATCGTACATTTACCTGTTCTTTGTTGTATGGCGAGATGCAGGCATTTGACGCATTCACATTTCTAATAGTTTCTTATGATTTCTCAAACTTACGGGATGGCGGGTAAATTCTTATGACAAGAGCGCAATAGCTTGAGGTGTGTGCACAGGCCGACTACACGACTCGCTGCAGCTCTAGTTAGGTGTTAAGGCGACGTCCCCGGAATAAATCAAGCATTTCGGAGACAGTGATTGGTCAAAATGTTTGATTTAGCTGCCGGGACTCGAGCGGGTGTTGTGCACTTAGCTCAGCAGAATGTGGGTATCGATGGCTGAGGACCTGCAGGTGCCAAAGCCTCAGAAGTATGTGCAGCAGACGGGGCGTATTGATGGCGAGGAACCTGTCGGTGCCAGCCTCGTCGTGTCGTGTTCTGCAGGCAGAGACGTGTGCCTGCCTCGCGCTGCAGCGGACGTATCTGCCAAACGTCGAGTTACCGAATCTTAGGACATAAGGATGGGATACAAGTCTCTCTGGCTCTATTCCTTCGGATTTCTTTTCTGAACATGTTTAAGACTTTTCTTGCTGCCCCCTACCCCCAGAAACCTTCAATTTTCCTGTCGTCTTTTCAACTTCCTGAAATTTCCTTCCTCGCTTTTCCGTCCTTCACCTTCATAAAGTCCATAAAGTCTTCTAAAGCAACAGTTCCTTCTTTCTTTCACCCCTGGGCTATATCTTTTGTTTTGTTCCAGCTCTCTCCTGCTTGGTGTTGCACAAATTAGGATTTTGCATGCAGACAGCATGATAACAGCAGTCCTCGTCCTGATGGTCTGTTGAAGCTGGCTGTGCATACAATAGACAAACGAATCTTTGCTAGAGTGGGATTTATTCTGCGTCACTTAGTCGACAGGTTGACTCACTCTGGCAGAGACCGGACTATTTCGTGGTCATTCAGGAATTCACGGACAGAGAACGCCTCTGACATGGCCAGCTATTGACAGCCGTTCCTCAGGAATAAGGAATGCCATTCAGAACAAGTCGTTAGCCCTGTACAAGTCGTCACTACCTAATGTGGGCATTGCTGCAACGGAAACCGCTGTCGGGAGGACGCGAATGCTGTGAACTTGAGAACTAAATCATCGTTCGCACCTGGGAGAATTAGAGAGCTGGGGGAAGGAGACAGGAGATAGAGAAGGGAGGAGGGAGAGGGGAAGGGATACACAAATCAGGAATGCACAGTCTTTTATCTCAACTTCAGAACAAAGCCAGCATCATTTTATAGTTCTTGCATCTCGACTCTAATAGGGCTGCAGGGACCCTTTCCTGGTTATGGAATAGATTGTACACTTTAGCTATTTGCGTTGTAAACAATGAGTTAAAATGATTGGATTCCAGACATAGAGATGACTGAATGTTTAGCCTCATAAACAGTCGTAAGCTCTGCAGTCCCTGTACAGTTTTTTTGTTCAACAGATGCAAAATATATATATATATATATGATCAGTGGGAATAACAGAATAACAGATTTTCATTTAGACCAACTCGTAAAAGTTTAAAACAATAACATTTCATTTCAAACATAGCTTTATTCTGTACTGAGGTAATTTTTCAAGAAATGACACACTTGTCATTCAGGCTTATGTATAATGATTTCGGGATTACAGCAGAACAGCTACTGTGATTTATGTTTATCTGTTTTAAGTGTCAGAAAGTGAGTGTCTGCGCTGTTAACACTGTGTTCTCGTACTGGAAGTAGTTGGCCATCACCTGCAGTGTGCCCACGCTGGTCGATAGCAATCCATCCAACCCCTACCCACCCACCCCCAGCCGTAACTGTAGCAGGAGACCGAAAGGCACCCCCATCGGTTTCCTTTAGATTTACGTCTGAAGCTGAGCACTGAACACTGAGCACCGAACACTGAGCACTGAACACCGAACACTGAACACTGAACACTGAGCACTGAACATTTTAGAAATTACACGTGGAGACTCAAAGTGACCGCTTTCCAGGCCGCCATTTTACAAATCTATGTTAGAGTATACAAATCTTAGAATAATTGTAGTATATGTATATATATTACACACATATTGTCTGTGTTGTATACTTTTAATTATTTAAAATTGTGCCGCAAGCAAATCCATATTGCATATGACTTCTGACCCAAAACTGTTGCTGGCATCACAAGGCGACACAGGCACTACGGGGGTCTTCCAGAATAAAAACTTCAATCCTTTGGCGAGAAAGAGTGCTCATTTTAAGCTGCTGCCTACATGACTTGGTGGTAAAGGGCGATAATTTTACACAGGTGGCGCACCCACCAGCGTCTCGTCAACGCTAAGCGATTATTGATCACTTCGGACCCTGCATCGATCTTATCCATTCAGTACAAACGCCTCAGTGTTTGCTTGTAGCCTTATTTCACGATCCCATCAAATGGCATTTTCTTAGCAAAATTAATACGGTTTTCTTTTGCTCACTATGGGGGACTTAACGCGTGGAAATCTGTCATCAAAGAGATTTTATTGACCTTTTCCGTCTTGATTAATGAGTCTTGTTCACGCCTCAGATAGTGAAAGGTATATTCTAATAGGTTAACGTGCTTAGAAAGGCGCGATGATTGCTGCAAGTCTGTAGTTTAAGCTAGAACTTTCCATTATTGTCAAGCCCTTATTCCAGGGTTTTCCTGAAATTGAAATAATCAGTCTTTCTGGTCCTGTCTGAACTAATGCCTGTTTGTTTTTAAGGGTGCGCTACTGCACGCGTTTGCTTTTCTACTGATTTTCTTGCCAGGATCTTCGAGATTTTGACCTAAATCTTTCCTGATTCTTGTGGCAGCTGAAATCCCTATTGACGACGACGGCAATGCTGATACTTGATGATGCAGTTAGGCGCTGGCTTCGTACAACTGCGTATTTGTCGAGATAAAAGCGCTCTTCAGATAACATTGACTCTCCTTCAACTGTTTCCTTCCCCTTTTCCTTTAATTCTCCTGTACTTCTTTCTTTCTTTCTCTTTCTCTTCTATTCTGTCTGTTCGTCCCTTTCCTCCTCTCGTCTCACATTCGCTATAACACTTGCACACTTAAGTTTTTCGTCCCTGATAACGATACCCACTTTCTGTCTATTGGTTCCCTGTGCGGTCATTGTGATACGCTGACATTTGACTTTGGTATTCTCTTGTCTGTGAGCTGCCATAGATATCTGGCTGTTGCAAAGGTATGGTCTGTAAGATGCCAGTGATACCTGATAGTGGTATGATGTAGTATGTGAGATGCCAGTGATACCTGATAGTGGTATGATGTAGTATGTGAGATGCAATTGATTATTGGCTGTTGCGCTGAGAGATATGACATTCGCGGTTGGCTGTGATGTTGTATGGCCTGTAAGAAGCCAGTGCTATCCGACTCTTGCATTATGCAGTCTGCGATGTGCCATTCATACGTGGCTGTGACCTCTATTTACCTGTCCTACCGCAGCAGTTCTGCAGCCAACGCTTGCTATCTCTTGCCAATATTTCCAGTCCAGATGTTTCCAACAGTAAACTATTGATAAACATCCTCATTTCCTGCACTATATCACTCAAGCTACATCTGTACGTTTTTTCTTAACAAGCTTCATATGATCAAAGACTAAGAGCAAGAGCTGAGCAAGGTCAGGACACGCTGCTCATGTCACAAAATGGGAGATAACGCAGTGAGGGCTTTAAAGCAGTTTTCTGTCGATTCTGTAATAACTCTAAACGGAGGTTTTCTGATGCACCAGTTCTCGGCAGGTGGCGCTTCTTGCTGCAATGAAAGGTTGTAACCCTGTTTGCTCTCAGGAAAGGCAGATATCACATATTACGAATGTGTTCTTTCTCTTTTTAATTTCTGAATTCTACAGGCACCTGGGAACTCTTTTGCCTGGAGGGGAAATCTGGTCCCGTTCTATATAAGACTGTAGGAAGAAGGCGGCAGCCTTGGCCACGAAATTACCGGTTGATGGAGTCGGGGATCCATGTGGACCTGTGAGATAATGAATGAGTTGTCACAGCAAGTTTGATCTGTGGGCGCACTGCAGGACGGACTCTGTCGCTGTAGACAGACAGAGGGACAGTTTGTTGCATGCCCCTCCCCTCCGTACTGCAGCGTGGTCGCAATGCCTATGACGTCATTACTGTCCAGCTTGTCCTTGTGCAATTTCCATGGCTACGTGCTCCACTTGCTGCCCCTGTTGCCTTGACTTGACTGATACACCTGTCCTAAATGTTGATACACCTGTGGTATATGTTGCAGTACGGCCACATACACGTTGTTATTAAGGACCTCGTGACGTCAAGCTTTGGCCAGGAAACATGGGAAAGGATACTGTGAGTTTTGTTTTCCTTTTTTTTTCTCTCTCTCTTTCTCCGTTCTTCCCCTTTCTTACTGCTTCCTTCTTTCTGTCCCTTTGTAATGTACATCATGTCATGCGCAGCGCTATTCCTCGTTACACATCCCGCGAGAATCGCGCGCCTTATTTGGTTTCGCTGATCCTTCCACAGGGAGGAAGTGAAGATGAATGAAGTCGACCACTTCCTACAGTTCGACTACTTCGACGACCCCATCACAGTCAGCCTCATCATGGCAGCCAGCAAGTGTCTCAGTGAGTGTCAACCGCGCTGGCCGACTGAGTGGTCTCCCCTACTTCAAGTCTCTTATAGACACAAAACTTGTTTCACTTCACATCCTCCCCCCCCCCACCCCACCAAAAACATTTTAACTCTTTTGGTCCTTGGCAGAAAAGTCGAAGGGCCAGGTTAAGTCTTGTTGCTCTTGTATTTTTGGTGTATTTTTTGTTTGCATAGCTTGTAATACTTGTATTGTTTGTACACTTTTGTACTGATAATCCCAACAAGGTTCTGGCAGCGCTAGACATACCCGTATGCTGACGTAAGCAACCAAGGGAGCCTACCGTACCCAAACACGTAGCAAAGAGAGAGTCGAAAGTAAGGAACATGGCAGATCTTCGAACATTGAAGTTTTGCCATGTTCCTTACTTTCGACTCTCTCTTTGCTACGTGTTTGGGTATGGTAGGCTCCCTAAATGTACTTAATGATAATAATTATAGTAAGGTCAACATTTTGTAGGAACGAATTTTACCGTCTGTGTGGATAGTTTTAGGTATATGACTGCCCTGATGGAGCAATTAGCTGTGTCTTAAGGTCACATGCGTTCGCCCACACGCGCAGACACCCAAGCCACATGCACGCATGCACATACGCACACACACGCGCGCACACGCACGCATACATATGCACGCACGCACATACATACAGAACACAATGCACACACACATGCACGCATGCACACAAATGCGCGCGTGCACGTGCACACACACACACGCAGGCATGCACGCTGTTTTCTCAGTTCAGACATTGACACAAATTGTAGACTGGGGATCCCTCCATCCCCTGTTGTAGTAATGTTACATGTTACAAGTTGCCTGCTGTCTGTGTAATGTCACATGTTACAAGTTGCCTGGTGTCTGTGTAATGTCACGTGTAACATGTTGCCTGCTGTCTGTGTAATGTCACGTGTCACATGGTGCCCGTTCTCTGTGTAATGTCACATGTTACATGTTGTCTGTTGTCTGTGAAAACAACTCTCAGTCAAGGCGGAACGTCTTGCAATGACCGTCTTTATAGACCGTAATTTCATTCTTTAGAAGACATTAACAGATACTTTGTATCAGGAGAACGCTGGTCTTGAATTTTGAAGTGAGAAAGGCCTATTTAGTAAATATTTAGTAAACATTTAATATCGAAGTAAATAGTTAATACTGAAGTAACTATTTAATATTGAAGTAAATATTTAATGTCGACGTAAATATTTAATGTCGAAGTAAATAGTTAATATATTGAAGTAAATAGTTAATATATTGAAGTAACTATTTAATATTGAAGTAAATATTTAATATCGAAGTAAATAAAAGTTCCAAGAAAGATAGGATTTTGCTTGTGGCTGGTTGCCCTGCCGTCCAGACCTGCCGCTGAGCACGGTGCTGGAGACGTTCGGCGACTTCTTCCTGAAGCACTGCCTGCAGAACGGCTACGACAACATGCTGCGGACCCTCGGGCGCGACATCAAATCCTTCATCCAGAATCTGGACTCACTACACGCACTACTCACGCTCACCTACGACAAACTGGTGGCGCCCTCTTTCAGGTAGAAATCAATTCTCGTTATTCTTTTACCTTGGATTCTGTTGTCTGTTATTTGTTTATTGTTTTGTGGGGGGTGGGGGGAGGGTGTTGTGTGTGTTACTGTCAAAGCTTGTCTAACCCTTTGTTAAGTCAAGCGTCACAGTCTGAAAATGTCACAATTTACGTAATTCAATGCTTTTATGTATTTACTTTAATTTGTTACTTTAGTTCCTTTCATCATTTCTTTTCGTTCTCTCATTTTTTCCTTTCTTCTTTTGCGTGACTGACTCTCTTCTCCAGCTTTTGTTGGTTCCTTGTCAATTCCGTTTGTATTTTGTCCGGTGTTGTTGTTCGAAATACGCACAGTCGCACTTACAGTCAATAAACATTCGTTAAAACGCGCGCAGAGTAACTGGATGCCAGCGAAGCACTGCCCCACGTCTTGGCTTCGTGACGTGATTAGGAAAAGGTCGTGGCGGCTGTAAGCGTAAGTTTAAGACCCAGGATGAAAACAAACCCTGCTTTTCGATTCCGATTGTTATCCCAAGTTTAATTTGAGTGGCTTTTGATGTTTGTGAGCCCCGGGAAATGTCACCAATCGTTACATTCCCCAAGGTCCCTTAACGTTAAGTACAGTAATGTGTTCTCATTACCTTTATGCCTTTTCCAAAAGCCTCACTGTTTTTCTGTGGTAATGTACCATGAAAGAACATGAAGGATTACGCAATCAGGAGAGCCAGCCATGCGATCGTTTGTCGCGAGTGACAGGTCTCGGTGACCATTTCACCAATGGCGTCCTTATTACTCTCAAAATAATTTCTTGTCGACGGAATGGTCTCCCCTGCCCAGCGCTTTTGTCCGCGCAATACATTCCGCTATGGCTGGCTGTTTGGCAGTGTGTACCCTGCTGCTGTTGATTGGCGTCCCGTGTTGTCGTCTGACGACAGACTCGACTTCTGACAAATCTTGTTAGGGGTTTCGCGCACGGACCCCACCTGGACACGGAACACTGAGCACCTAGAGATGCGTGGCCAAGCGCTGAAATAGAAAGTTTGCATGAGTTTTTGTATCTGTAACTCTCGTCATAACTGCTGCAGCAATGTCCGTTTTCCTTGTATATTTTACGTACAACATAACGTCTGAAGAGCAAATTCAAAGCTTTTGCAACCCGACCCAGGACTTCAGCAAACGGCCTTCTGGATACGAGTGTTGAGGCGACCTGCAGGATTCAGACACAACCGTTTGAATGCCAAATGCGAGGGACTGAAACATTTGCAACACACTAGCTATTGTCTGTTTCTTTTACTTCAGCATCATTTCTGACAATACTAACCATCTTTGAAAGTAAATCGGTTTATTTTAACTTTAGACTTCAATGTTGCCTGGTATTCTATCACAGACATTACTATATTATATATCGCAATGAGTGACATGACAAATAACAACGTAATGTTGAATACTACTTTAAGGTATTTAAGTGTTAAAGGGTGGATCTAACTACAGGCAGAGGATAGGAAAGCCCTGGAAGCCGAAAAAATCGGTTGTGGTGCTACAGAGCACCATGGAAGCAGGCAGTGTAGTGTAACACGGGGATAAGACTGGATCATTTATCTGATTTCAGATCCGGAACCCCATAATGTTCCTGTGAGCGCACTACTCACTGCATGCTGTTCCCGCCTCTGATAATCTGCATAGTTTGCAGGGCGCTTGCCTCGCTTTGTCTCGCTCCACCACGGTGCTGCAGAT
This sequence comes from Lanistes nyassanus, assembly GCA_004794575.1. NCBI lineage: Eukaryota > Metazoa > Mollusca > Gastropoda > Architaenioglossa > Ampullariidae > Lanistes > Lanistes nyassanus. Next base: position 19,741 of record SMGT01005580.1, read on the forward strand.
CAGCCTTATTTTCTCTTCTGCTCTTATTCACAACAGAAGGAAACCTTCGATTTTCTGAAAATGGAAACTTTTTGACTAATCCATTTCTGTTATTTATTCGCTGTGCTATGCTGCCTAATTCGTTACAGATAGCTTGCTGTTGTCGATTTAAAACCGGCCATAACGGGGACACACCGAAGAATGAGATCGATAAAAGAAGCAAGAAAATGTGTTCTAACATGATTAGCTCCTAATCTTTCTGGGAAAAGTTCAGCGCGAGCTATATTTGATATTTGTTGGTGTCACCATGATACATACACATTTGTGCATAGGAAGACATACGTAGGGCCTACACATTTTAATGCCAAAACACCACTTTGCTGCATAATATACCTGCACCTCCTTGTCGGCCTGTTTATCTGACTAACGCAGCTCACAACCTGGTCGTGACTACTGACTAACGCAGCTCAACCTGGTCGTGACTACTGACTAACGTAGCTCACAACCTTGTCGTGACTACTGACTAACGCAGCTCAACCTGATCGTGACTACTGACTAACGCAGCTCACAACCTGGTCGTGACTACTGACTAACGCAGCTCAACCTGGTCGTGACTACTGACTAACGTAGCTCACAACCTGGTCGTGATTACTGACTAACGTAGCTCACAACCTGGTCGTGACTACTGACTAACGCAGCTCAACCTGGACGTGACTACTGACTAACGCAGCTCACAACCTGATCGTGACTACTGACTAACGCAGCTCAACCTGGCCGTGACTACTGACTAACGCAGCTCACAACCTGATCGTGACTACTGACTAACGCAGCTCACAACCTGATCGTGACTATTGATTAACGCAGCTCAACCTGGTCGTGACTACTGACTAACGTAGCTCACAACCTGGTCGTGACTACTGACTAACGTAGCTCACAACCTGATCGTGACTACTGACTAACGCAGCTCACAACCTGATCGTGACTACTGACTAACGCAGCTCACAACCTGATCGTGACTACTGATTAACGTAGCTCACAACCTGGTCGTGACTACTGACTAACGCAGCTCAACCTGGTCGTGACTACTTACTAAGGCAGCTCACAACCTGATCGTGACTACTGACTAAGGCAGCTCACAACCTGATCGTGACTACTGACTAACGCAGCTCAACCTGGCCGTGACTACTGAATAACGCAGCTCACAACCTGATCGTGACTACTGACTAACGCAGCTCAACCTGGTCGTGACTACTGACTAAGGCAGCTCACAACCTGATCGTGACTACTGACTAAGGCAGCTCACAACCTGATCGTGACTACTGACTAAGGCAGCTCACAACCTGATCGTGACTACTGATTAACGCAGCTCACAACCTGGTCGTGACTACTGATTAACGTAGCTCACAACCTGGTCGTGACTACTGACTAACGCAGCTCGACCTGGTCGTGACTACTGACTAACGCAGCTCACAACCTGGTCGTGATTCGCTGTGAACAATACGCTATGCAGGTTGAGGTCGTCATGGCTAAGCTATTCCAGATCTGGTCATGTGTACCAGGTGACGCCCTGTGTACCAGGTGACGTCCTGTGTAACAGCCGATGTCGAGTGTAACAGTTGATGTCATGTGTAACAGCCGATGTCATGTGTAACAGTTGATGTCACGTGTAACAGTTGATGTCATGTGTAACAGTTGATGTCACGTGTAACAGGTGCCTGTCCAACGCCGATGGCACCCTCACACTCCACTACTACAGCTGTCGGCACGGCCTCTCCGACATCGTGAAAGGTAAACCACTGGAGACAGTGGGAAGGGAGACAGAGGGCTGCAGCCGCCTCTGACTTTGCAGGCAGTACGGGTCCCCTAACGTGTTGTGCTACAAAGAGTTGGTTGAGAATAGTACCAACAGAAAACAACTCAAGACAGGAAATTGGAAAATCAGTCTTTTGTATTATTTTTTCTTTTCGGTTTGTTGGTTGTTGTTGTTGTTGTTGTTGTTGTTGTTGTTGTTGTTGTTTTGTCTCTCGGGAAACAGAGTAGTCTGAGACCATGCTTTTGACAGTAATTGTTAGCTATATTCCCAGGCGTTTCCCAGAGACCCGTGATTAACTAGGGACACGTGTCCTTGAGACTGAAGGCGTACGCGCCATGTATCAACATCCTCCCACCCGGCTCCAAACATGTGCCGGTGTCTGCTTTCTGTTCACCAAAGTCTGTGGTTATTTGTGACAGGCGTCTGACGACTGATCGCGTCCACAACAAATCGTTCTGTGTCCGTGTGCTGTCTGTACATACGCTAAGCTAATATCTGATATAGGTATCTTTACGATAGACGGTGTACATCTTTCCTTGTTAACCAAACATCCTGTGCAAACGTGCACTGTCTGTACACCGAGGTAAGCCTGCCTTTGTACAGCCAGGTACACGCCTGCCTGTGACAGGTGTGCTGCGGGCAGTGGGCAGGGAAATCTTTAACCAGAACGTGCGGCTTGAGCTGCTGAGCACGGAACAGAATGACCTTGGCGGCGGCCGGAGCCAGGAGCACAGCGTCTTCACTGTCCACTTCCTAGACGACACGGGCTCCGCGAGCAGCCAGGTGGAACGACGCGTGTCTCAGGTGTGACAGGTGTCAAGTGACGAACCAGTGTTACTTTCCTTCTTCTTGTCTTATTCTTTAGTCTGCATGCGTTTTCTTTCCCTGAAGCATGAGATGGTATGCAATTCACTCACACTGGAAGCATGCAAGTTCTCTTTTAACTGTACCCCTTGCTTTGGTGTAATATTGTAATAGGGAGTATAGCTTCCTCTAGTGTAACATTGTAATATGGAGTACAGTGTCCTCTAGTGTAAAGCTAATACTAATAGAGAGTACAGCCTCTTCTAGTGTAATATTGTAATAGGGTGTATAGCTTCCTCTAGTGTAATATTGTAATAGGGAGTACAGATTCCTCTACTGTAATATTGTAATAGGGTGTATAGCTTCCCCTATTGTAATATTGTAATAGGGAGTACAGATTCCTCTAGTGTAATATTGTAATAGGGTGTATAGCTTCCTCTAGTGTAATATTGTAATAGGGAGTACAGATTCCTCTAGTGTAATATTGTAATAGGGTGTATAGCTTCCTCTAGTATAATATTGTAATAGGGTGTACAGATTCCTCTAGTGTAATATTGTAATAGGGAGTACAGATTCCTCTAGTGTAATATTCTGATAGGGAGTACAGCTTCCTCTAGTGTAAAACTGTAAGAGGGAGTACAGCTTCCTCTAGTGTAAAACTGTAATAAGGTGTGTCCAACCTCCCCTTCTTACCTTCATTCCTGGTACAGGCCAACAGCCTAAATAAATAAAGAAATTAACGGTGACATTGACACTGGAATTCTTGGCTTATTTCCGATCCTTATTTCTTTCTCCGATCCTTCGATCTCAGTTTCCATAATCCATCGAGCCTTTTCTCAATCGGAGATGTCTGTACATCGCCGCAGTTCTGGCCAGCTGGACCATTTGTTGTACGCCATACCTAACGCCTGAAATTGTCAATCGCATGAGCGACACACTTGATAGAAGTGGTTAAAACGATTATTTGCGCAATATCTTTCTTTAAATGTTTGCTTACATGAGAAAACTGTCATTTCATGTATTCTTGTATTATATTGATTGCTGGTGAGCAAGCTCTACAGCCAGATTATTGAGCTCACAACACAGTTCGCGAATATCAGTTAAACTGTAAACTGTTTTGATGTCATGCCAAACACAGTAATCTTATTTAATCTCCCCACTGACCTAGATTGTCATCTGAGGCAACCCGTCGGATTGGAGCATTACATTATTTAGGTACTTATCTTGACTCCTTTTCAATCCCACCAGAGCTAATATTTCTACAATAGTTGTCTAGCAGGGACTAACTTCCTCGTCACATACCAAATGTTCGTCGAATGGCGCTGTTAGTATGATCATCACACAAAGGTATAGCAAACTATAAAGCATATTTGTCCCGCTAAAAAGGGCTTTTACCTTGGGAAGGGGGTTCTAACTAGTACACACCCTTGATCTTTTACTTTTATCTGCAATCATTTTCCCACTTGTCCTGTGTAACCTTCACAAACAGTATGCATGAGAAAACGTGTATGCTATGCTATCCATGCTACGCTATGCTATTTTGTATATCTTTGGTACAGTGTTAGTCATTTTTATTTTTTAGTATTTCAGTCTTGGGAAGGGATAGAGTTATTTAACATCAGTCAGTTCCGCGTCATAGAAAAGCGACGAAAGGAATAATTAACAAAGGTGGTGATCTATGAGTAAATCCTAGACGTTATATGATGCCCAGTGTGAGTTCTGCTGTCAAAAGTTTTTTTTAAATAGGAAGAATACTTCCTATATTAGTATAAACTTTTTTAAAAATAAGAATACCTCATATAGCAGCTTCAACCTTTTTTAACTAAGAAGAATACTTCCTATAGCAGTATCAGCCTTGTTCTAAATAAGAAGAATACTTCCCATAGTAGTACCAACCTTGTTCTAAATAAGAAGAATGCTTCCTATAGCAGTATCAGCCTTGTTCTAAATAAGAAGAATACTTCCCATAGTAGTACCAACCTTGTTCTAAATAAGAAGAATACTTCCCATAGTAGTACCAACCTTGTTCTAAATAAGAAGAATACTTCCCATAGCAGTACCAACCTTGTTCTAAATAAGAAGAATACTTCCCATAGTAGTACCAACCTTATTCTAAATAAGAAGAATGATTCCTATAGCAGTATCAGCCTTGTTCTAAATAAGAAGAATACTTCCCATAGTAGTACCAACCTTGTTCTAAATAACAAGAATACTTCCCATAGTAGTACCAACCTTGTTCTAAATAAGAAGAATACTTCCCATAGTAGTACCAACCTTGTTCTAAATAAGAAGAATACTTCCCATAGTAGTACCAACCTTGTTCTAAATAAGAAGAATACCTCCCATAGTAGTACCAACCTTGTTCTAAATAAGAAGAATACTTCCCATAGTAGTACCAACCTTGTTCTAAATAAGAATACTTCCTATAGCAGTATCAGCCTTGTTCTAAATAAGAAGAATACTTCCCATAGTAGTACCAACCTTGTTCTAAATAAGAAGAATACTTCCCATAGTAGTACCAACCTTATTCTAAATAAGAAGAATACTTCCTATAGTAGTACCAACCTTGTTCTAAATAAGAAGAATACTTCCTATAGCAGTATCAGCCTTGTTCTAAATAAGAAGAATACTTCCCATAGTAGTACCAACCTTGTTCTAAATAAGAAGAATACTTCCCATAGTAGTACCAACCTTGTTCTAAATAAGAAGAATACTTCCCATAGTAGTACCAACCTTATTCTAAATAAGAAGAATACTTCCCATAGTAGTACCAACCTTGTTCTAAATAAGAAGAATACTTCCTATAGTCTTATCAACCTTTTTCTGTCTCAGATTGCAAGTGCTTAGAGCACCTGAGTAAGAGTATTCCTCCTTTCCCCCAAAAAACAGTAATCGCGTTGACAGACATCTAGCCATTGCAAAGGCTTTCAAAATTATTCCTCTTTTCCTATTTAAAAAAAAAGCTCTGGTTTTCAAGCCGCCCCGGCTATGATCTCGATCATAGAATCTTTAGTATGTCATGGCGAGACTCTGGGTTATTCCTTTTGACCTTCTGAATTTCTGATCCAGCTCGGACGTAAGCCCCGAGAGAGGCTTGCTATTCCTGGTGACCTTTTCTGCGAAATGTTTCCGTACCACGTGACTTTCGACGAGAACCTGACCATCATGCAGTGCGGGGACATTCTCGAGAGCATGCTGGGAGTCTCCATTGATGATGCGCCCCTGATGTCAGACACCTTCCGGGTCATATATCCACGCATGTCCTTGACCTTGGCTAACATCAGACGCTTCATCAACTCCATTTTTGTTCTGGCCGTCCTGCCCAAGGAAGGCAAGGGAACGCCTTTGAGCATGAAAGGTAACATAAGGGTACTGTCAAGGGTAATGTCAAAATGTCAAAATTTATTACTTTGACATTTTTTGGCAGGCTGGTACAGTCAGAGTTCAAGCAAACGACACGCGGCAGGGCAGTATTGCACAAATAGCCCCGGTATAAAAATAAACGATTGACACGAGTTGAGAACAAGGGAACTGAGCCACGTTGCCTGGCAACCCACAGCAGACCAAACTGTCAACATATATAGCATACATTGATGCGTGAGCACCTTGCTGCCACTAGCTAGACACCCCAGAAATTCCCTGGTACCACCCAAGGTTCCACACCCCTCGTATACTTTGGGCAAGAAAAGTGTGTCATTTGGCATATAAGTGCATAGGAGCTCCATAAACTGTAACAACAAAAAGTTTCACTTTCTCACCTTGGCACTGGAGCACCTGCAGGAACTGAAAAAATTTGAACCCTGCAGGATCTAATGGATTGACGTATTTATTTAATATAAAGTCTTCTTTTCCATCTTGTCCTGACCCTGATTACGTGACAAACCATTGTTCCCAACAAAGGTCGCTAACCGATGGTTAGTCACGTGATCGCGACCAGTATAGGGTTAACCACCGGTTTACAATAGACAGAATTAAATTGGTACCTACCCTTTAACCTCAACCCTACCCAACACACCCCTGCACCTCCCTACCCCCACGCCGAACAAAGTCAAAAAAGGAAAAAAGGAAAATCAGGGGAATAGAACCACCGTGTTTCCAGCTGTTTAACCCAACACTTTCACCACACGGCTATCCTCAACGACGACAGAGCACGCTCATTGTAACTGTAAGAAGCTGCTCACGCACCTTCCGGTACTTTATCCGTCCGCAATGTCAGTGACGTCACAGTACAGTACAGGAAACGTCGTCGATTCAGCCATCACCAACCACCGACCGTGGAAACGGCTCCTGGTCGCCATCTTGAAAGCAGTTATTCTTCCTTCCCTCTCTTCTTCACCTTTGTTATTTAATTACTGTGATCCCCGTGTTTGGGTCTGGCTGCGTGCTGTTTGGTATCCATCCCGAAGATGGCGTGCTGCTTTGACAAGTTAAAAATTCTCTTCCTAGCTTGGCTCGCTTTCCTTGTTCTTATCGCGTGTCAGTTCGTAGGCTGCACTTCCTTGTTCTTATCTTGCTTAACAAGGCTTAGAAGTTGGGGACATGGTCATTCACAAAGCAGCCGTCAGTAAACAGGACGGAGCCATTACAGTGACGTCTGCTGGCATCAGAGGATAAAATTAGCCAGGATTTCGCCGTAAATGATCAGAACGCCTGACAGCGCTTGGTGCCGACGGAAATGACTCCACTTGCCTGCTCTTAGACCCAACTGCATGACAGCTCTCTTTTGGGATCGTTAGCCGATACAATTTTCTGCAATAGAAAAAGTAACATTGGTCTTTTTAAGACGTCGTCAGCAGAAACGTATGTAGTCCGTGAATACAACAAACCCTCGCTTGTATTTTCGTTGTATTCATTAGGTCACACTGTGATGGATGTCACTGTAAGACATTATCTCCGACTTTTCTTTTTTCTATTTTTTTTCTTCCCTAATCTTCTCTACGTAAAAGTTTATTAAAATCTGCACACAGTTCTTTATTTAAACTGTTTGAATTCCCCCCATCCTTATAACTGTATATATGTTTCATTGTTGATGTGAGTTTAATCTGCACATTCCTGTTTCAGCTTATTCTTTCAAGGGTGAGTTGGACCACAGTAAGACAAACCAGATTGAACTAGTCGTTGTGTCCTCCCCTCCCTTCCCTCTAACTGCTGTGGTTGTGAACTCCATCCCTCCCCCACTACCCACTACAGAACTAACGTCTCTCCTCCACCCCCCAAAAGATTATTGACCAGAGTCGTGCAGACTGCCTTCCTCATACACGGCGTTTTGTCACACTCTGGAGACTGTGTGTTATCCTCGTGTGGCGGGCTCTATTTGTTTATGCTGTTACGCTTCAAGCTTGTCAATACTTTTATCTGTGAAAGGGCATAAACTGTTTTATAATAATTTCAATTTCATACTGTTAAAGAGAGCAGCTCTTTATGAGACTGCAATACATATTGCCTTCTCAAGAAACGTGAATTCTCAAGAAAAACTGCACAAAAGTTCACAACATGAGATATTTCGGCCTTAGTTAACGACAATACGAATCGCACAAACTTTTTTATTTTGTATTTTTTCTGTCTTCTACATTTGATTGTGTCTCCTTGCTTGGCAGACATGTCTCCATAATTCCTCTCAAAATTCTTGCACAACTAGACTCAAGCGTCTTTCTTCTAAATATACCCCCAAATCTGCTGAGCAAGTCTACCCAGTACAGTCAAGGTAATTCTTTCCTGTGACCATAAACTGTGAGCAGCATTTCTTCAGACATGTCGTGGAACTCTGTAAAGTGCTGTTCTGGACGTTCTGTTTTCCGGTTCACATGGTAACTCAAAATCTTGTATCGCTGTTCCCGACAAGACTGCATGGAGCTGTGGTGACCCCCAACTTTGCTGTCTCTGATTTTCCCGGTCTTGTTGTACATTAACTTATGCGATCATCATCATGTAGCTCCCTGGGTTTTGTTGTCTATGACTTTCTGTGCTTTTGTTGCACGTGACGTAAGGGTGCCCTGTGAATGACGTAATGTAGTGTCTGACGTCAGAGGGCATCCTGCATGACGTTATGTGTCGTCTGACTTCAGAAGGTCTCATCCATGCAAGTCTACGCCCACATTTCTGCAACATGTGTTCAGTTTTACAGGTGATATGATATAATGTCATTTGAAATTGTTCATGTCGTCCAGAAATGCTGATTCTGACATTATATTTCTATTCTATGTGCACCACATCATCACGCGTGACGTCTTGTGAATGTGACCATGTGATGTTGCCAGAAGCTTCTCGTTAGGTCCATGCAGTATCACCTATCGCCACCAGGGATTGGTTTTGTGATCCTTAGTGCAAGAAACCTATTAATTAACAGTACGAACCTATTAATTAAAAGTACAAACCTATAAACAGTACAAACCCATTAATTAGCAGACTGCGTTCTATGCTGTTTGCTTGAGACAAACCCAAACAGAAACAGACGCTCACTTCTCTTCGTGCAGCGACAAGTCGTACACTCTATTTTAAAACTAATTGCATGTAAAAAGTAACAACAGGTGCAAAATGTGTGCTGCGTGTGTAAATAGTACGTAAGATGAGTGGTAAGTGTCTGTCTTCTTAGCATGCCCCTACTTGACTGAACACGTGCTGCTGGCAAACATTTGGAACATTATCAGAACATTATTTATACATTTTCCGGCCATTGAACACTTTCGATAACACAGACCAGAACACTGCTTACACCAGTTTAGCACCAACACATCTAAAGCTTTCTAGATCAAGGTAAAATGCGTTCTGTTTCTGTAATAAAATAAGTGTTCTAACTTCACCGCTTCTTGTTTACTGTGTACAGACATTCACAACTCTTGGAATCTAGGCTTCTGTACTTCCCTTTCATTCTCTACATACAGCCCTCTTTACCCTACAGCAACCCTCTGGCATCAGATTACCGGAAGTTGAAAAAGAAAAAATTTCTCGAGACTTTGCTTCCACACGACATCCTCCTTAGCACCACAGCTTCCTGTCTATTGAGCGACCCCACGGTACCCCGGGCAGTTACTCGCCTTGACTGCCTGCTCAAGCGTACTGCTAGTAACAGTCGGTCAGCTGTTTATAATTATGACGTCAGCAGTGCTTGGCGGTGCATGGCGGCAAGCTTACAGTATCTTTCAGTTTGTCACGTGATGTTATTGTGACGAGTGGCATAGCTTTTGAACTCAGTATATCGTCTTTTCCAGTGTGATTGTATCAGAGTTTTTTGCCAAGATTCTCTAATAAAATAAACTGCTTTAACCAGATTTTACATTGCTTTAAAAATGTTAATTTCTGATAGAATTATGTTTGTTTGCTTACAAAGAAATGCCTGTCGTTTTTGTTAGACTTAGTTTTAAATGCAGTAGTGTTCATAGCTGGTGATTTTAAGAAAAAAACAGCAGCTGCCATGTTATAAAGATAATCCTTTTATGTTGACAAGAAACAGTTCACAGAATAGATCAACACAAATGTTTGGATGCTTATTATTAATACAAATAGGTAACGAAACACTGCATATGCAGATATAACTATAATCAAAACCTTTTTCAGATTTAGCTTCAGGCAGTTCATGGGTGGGCTGCCTGGGGTGTATTGATTTTCTCTGATTTGGTCTGACCTCTCATCTGTCTTTGCTTGTCTCCCCCTGTCAATCTTACCAACTGAAGACAGCGAGAGATGACATAGGCTGCATAAGGTTTCAAACAATAAATCAAAACAACAGAATACGCATCTCGCGTTATATCCGAATACTATGACGCTAATTTAGTGTTCCTAATGCACTGGTCTTTCCACTACTAATGTTATGTTCTGTCCTAATAAGAGATTTGCCGTGTGACCAGCTACCTGCACAACTAATGCACAGCTGTAACTGACACGCTAAGAAAACTGACACACAGTTCTATTACAACCATAGTCTGTAACTGACACGCCGAGAAACCCGACACACAGTTCTGTTACAACCATATAGTGTAAATGACACGATCATAAAAACGACAGCCAATTCTGTTACAACCATACTGTAACTGACATGCCAAGAAGCCCGACACACAGTTCTATTACAACCAAACAGTGTAAATGACACACTAATATTCAAAACCGACAAACAGTTCTATCACAACCATATAGTGTAAATGACACGCTAAGAAAACTGACACACAGTTCTATCACAACCATATAGTGTAAATGACATGGTAAGAAAACTGACACACAGTTCTATCACAACCATATAGTGTAAATGACATGGTAAGAAAACTGACACACAGTTTTATCACAACCATATAGTGTAAATGACATGGTAAGAAAACTGACACACAGTTCTATCACAACCATATAGTGTAAATGAGATGGTAAGAAAACTGACACACAGTTCTATCACAACCATATAGTGTAAATGACATGGTAAGAAAACTGACACACAGTTCTATCACAGCCATATAGTGTAAATGACATGGTAAGAAAACTGACACACAGTTCTATCACAACCATATAGTGTAAATGACACGGTAAGAAAACTGACACAGTTCTATCACAACCATATAGTGTAAATGACACGGTAAGAAAACTGACACACAGTTCTATCACAACCATATAGTGTAAATGACATGGTAAGAAAACTAACACACAGTTCTATCACAACCATATAGTGTAAATGACACGGTAAGAAAACTGACACACAGTTCTATCACAACCATATAGTGTAAATGAC
>SMGT01005581.1:0-14051 GCA_004794575.1 Lanistes nyassanus
CCGATGTAGAATAAAGTGGGACAGAGGGCGCATGTGATGGCGTAGATGATGTTGCTGTCAGTGCAGGTGAAGTGGCGCTTGCTGACAAAAGTGGTGTTGAGTGTGTGGAGTGTTGTGCTGGTGTTCAGGTCGGGGCAAGTGTGGCAACGGGGGACATTGCATGGGGTGGAGCCGCAGGATGCGGGGAGAGGGTGGTGGTGGTTTTGAGTTTGGTATGGACTAGAAGATCTCGCAGGTTCTTATCCCTGCGAGATGCTAGGAGGGTTTTTTTTGTGAAGAGGTGGGGTTCGGATTTAGAAAGTATGTGCCAGTTAGAGAGGAGGATCCTACGTACAGGAAGGTTGTGAGGGTGGTGCGTCAAGACGGCGATCGGTCGAGGTTCCGCGTGTCTAGGGTGGTGGGAGGGTTGGAGTGTGAGTGCACGTGATGTAGCGGTGCCCCGAAACATGTAGATTGTGTTCGTCTGTGTCATGTCTTAGCTTGGTCCAGTTCCCTTGTTTTAAATTTAAGAATGAAAAATGGCTGCGAAGTGCGTATCAACACGTGCTGTCACTTGAGAAATGCTTGAGTTACTCTTCAAATGACAAGCTGATGAGGAAAATGACATTGTTTTCAAATTTACTGTGATAAAGTGGATGAAGACAAGAGTATTTGTGCCTGAAAGACCCAAGAGAGTGATTACAAAGAGAAAAACGAGCGAGCACGTGTTGTAAACAGTATCGAACAGACTGTATAAGGAATCGTGAGGACTTTTTGATTACTTCAACTTCAGTTGTGTTTCCATCAAAGGATTTATAAATAACGGAAGAAGGTCCAAGAAACACAGTAAGACACGAGTTTTCTTTGTTTATTGATGTGTACAACCAAGTTTAAATAACTTTTCTATTGTTTTGGGGGATTTTTTTAAATGAATTTTTGAAAAAAGGCTCAAAAGCCGCTTCAGCCGGGACGGTACGAGCTAGGAGGTCTGCGGCGGCATTGTGACACAACCAATTATTTCAATAAAATCTAACTGCATCCGACGGGTCTTACAGTATTTCACTTTCAAATGCCTGAGTCCACTGATGAGCTTTTAAAAAAGATGGAACCGTTTGATGCCAGTTGCCAATTCTTACCATTTGCCCAGCAGTCAGCAGCCTTAGGACGTCTCAATAGCGTCACATTTTTTTCTTAACTAATTGCTCATGTATGTTAGTGACTGGGTTTTGATATGATTTCATTTAAGAGTTTCTTTTTTTCCTAACTTGCTGGACTGCTGCCATCAGTTATTAATAATGTTTGTTGTAAGGGTTAGAATTTCAAATGAGTCTGTAATCCTTATTTGCTGGGTTGGTCAGTTATGCTTCTAAAGGTGAAAACACACCATACAGCTGTTCACCGGATTAAAAAGTCTGTTTCAGGGCCAGCTTACCTGCAATCAACTTTTTTATGTCGTCAGGAAGTTTTTGGAGTTTTCAAAACCACTGCAATTAGGTTTTAGTGAAAAGTTGGATGTTTTGGTGAAGGTCGGACGTGTTGACCGCCAGCTGTTAAGATGCCACCTTCCCGCTTATTTTATGATTAATTATAAAAGCGTTATCATTAAATTAAATTAATTGTAACTTTAGGCCTATTTACTATAAGGGAAAATCTCTCGTACAGTAATAATTACTGTTTCCTAGCATTAGATGTAACATTAATATTAATATTGATTTATTGCATTTTTTCTATTTTAGCTGAAGATCAAAATTTCACGACGTTGGCCATTGTACTGCCGGTGGTATTGATAGTTCTGATTACACTAGGGGCTGCTGCTATCATCTCTTTACTGAAATATAAACGGTAAAGTGTAAAAAGAATTACTCACGTGAGCCAGTCTGTTAAAACGTTAGCATAATGTTGTGTAACCGTGTGACGCACGAGATCTGTCTGGAAGATTTGTGTGACTAAAAGGCGCACAACAAACTTTATAAAGTGCTCTGAATGGTCAAATTTTTCTTCACCTGAAACACACTAAAAAAAAAAACTCAGAAAAATACCTTTGGACAACAAGACAATACAGCAAGGAATGTTAGTAAAATAATAATAACGACTTTATTTTTGTAAAAAGAATCCATTGTTTAATGATGTGGTTTAATTCATTGTATGTTTTCCGGGATCTGCAGCTACAACAAGGGCACAACAGTTATAGAAAGAGAACTCAAATATATTAAAAGTTCTTAAGTAACTATGAAGGTAAATGTTTAGAAAGATTCTGTCCTTCCACAGACCGCGAGAAATGGATGCGGATGGTGAAGAAGGTCAACCGATGCTCGAGGTAAAGATAAAAGTATTTTTAACGTGTTCATAAATCCCTGCACATGTAGTTTATGAAAAAAAATTAACAACAGACTCTTTAATGACTTTGTCTTTTATCGAATACACGCTCTCTTGCTCTCTTTCTTCTACCCTGTTCTCTCTCTCTCTCAGTCCTTCTCTCTGCTTCCCCTCTCTCCCCCTCTCTCTCCCCCTCTCTCTCCTCCTCTGTCTCCCCCCCCCGCCTCTCTCCAACCTCCTTCCTCCGTCTTCTCTCCCCTGTCTCTCTCAGCCACACCAGTTTCATTTTCACTAGTGCGCAGTACACTAGGTACAGGGTTTGAAAATGTTCCCATCAATTTATTTCTTTCACCCTATGGTTATGGCAGGGGCTTGGCTAACAATCTCTTCTTTATAAGTGATAATATAGTGTCTTTGTCATTTCCAAGTTAGTTTTCTTTACACCAGTTCAACCATTGGTCAGTGACAAACTACACAAAGCTCTTGTCCCTCAGTCCTCACGTGGCGCCCACGCTATAAACTATATACCAGACCTACATACTAGCGTATCGGAGCCCTTCATAGATTGCAGCGTCCTTGAAATCACTGGTTCAGTCCCCCGTTCTATACTTGACAACGCTTGCCGTACTGTACAGGAGCGGGCCTTACGCCGTTCGCTCAGTGTTCCAGAGCGTGGTATCTGGTCGCCTCTTTCTTTTCTGCAATATATAGCAGCAGTTCTGTTATGATCACAACAGTAGGAGCCTTCGATCAGCATAGAGAAAACAGGCAAGTCAGCTGACTTGAATTCGGGGAATTGCTTTCATTATATCCCTCTCTGACGCAGTGTACTCGTCTGTCCCGTAGCCTTGGAGACAGTTGGGGAACGACTGACGTCTTGACAAACAGCTTCCTCCATTTCTTTCTATACTGTGCCAGTTGCAAATCTAATTAGATGTGTCCACTCTTGGAATTATTGAAGGGAGAGGATGGAAAATGTTAAGGCACTGAGGCATGAATTTATCTTCATGGAAAAAGTACACACCTTCACAAAAAACTTGAAAGGGTTTCAGTACTTGGTACTACAAAGTAGTTTAAAGATAAAGATTTAATTCAGGTACAGTGATGGAAATTGTGAGAATTATCAAAATTATCAAGGAAAACATACATAGTAAACCGTAGAACTATTTTTTAAGATGACTTAAGTGGTTATATGTCAATACCTATCTCTCTACTTACAAAAATCCTCTCCGGTTCAAATGTTGACTGTGTTTACTGAACTACTGACACCTTACAGTTAAGAACATTTTCTATATGTTTGTTATTTTTAATCTTACTTCAAATTCAGCAACAATTAAACTCTTGTTTTTGTTCTAGAAGAACGAACCAGACCCTGTGACCAAGCGTTTTCAAGAACACCTTGTGACAAAAGTCTCCGAAATGTATCCGAACTGGTCACAGTCCTTCTATTTCGTTCCTCCAGTCTTTTTCAACAGAACTCGGTACAGACAACAGTCTGTGGGAGGTCAGTCTGTCTACATCCCTGACCCGCCTGACCCCAGTGACGTCAGACATGACCTTGCCATGCAGCACGTCATTCACTGTTTACGTCACATGGCAGAAAGTCAAGGGGAAGTAATGTTTGTCCTGACACAGTTCAGGTATGAAGACTACCTGAACAGTCCTGACACAGACTATCTACACCACCGTCTCCCACTGCCTGCTGGTCTGCGAGAGACAGACAATGGCGCCGCGTGTTTTGATTTTCTCGTCGTCCATCGACTACACGGGCTGCTGGTTGGTGTGGTGAAGGCTGTCAGTGACACAGATGGAGACAGTCAAAATGAGGAACTAAACGTCGGTCACGTGATTGTGCAAGAAGTCACAGAAGCCGTACAACAGTTGGAGAAGGCAAAGCATATGATACAACATCTCATGTCGGATCAGGAACAGCATCTCACGGTCCGACAGACCTTGATACTACCCAACCTGAGGCGCTCAACACTTCGGGACGCTGTCAGAACTAGTAATAGCCTTGTTGAGGTAAATGCCAGTTCATTTCAGTCGGTATATTTCCAATTTCATCAAAATCACATATTGAAAAACATAAAATCCAATAAGAGCTTTTCTTGACTTGCAAAGTAAAAATGTTGTAAATTTCGAGATATGCGTGTACCCTTACCCTTAAGTTATTAGAATAATGAACTACAAAACAATTTACATCCACTAAAGTGAAATCAATCAACTCCGCACAGTCTAATGCTATGACCACGGACGTATACATCCATGCCGACACCGACCTTAACCCTCCTAAAGGCAATATCTTGTAATCAAAAAGTGTCTCTAAGCGAAATTTTCTCATTGGCAACGGTTGCGGCTGTAGTGGTGGGTTGGGGTGTGTGGGGTGGTATGGGATGGTGTGGTGTGTTAGTGCCCGCATGCGTGCTTCCATACATGCGTCTGTATCTGTGTAACGTTTTATCTGGTGAGCTGGAGTTTAGGGAAGAGATGATTGATGTAATCCCCTAAAGCTACCCCCCCCCCCTTTCAATCAAAAGGGATACGACCAGATAATTCAACACATTTATTGAACTACGAACATAAAAGGATAGCAGAGGAAGGAAAGAGGTGGATGAACAAAGATGCAAACGTGAGTGGGTGTAGGGGTGTAGTACTATTAAAGTGAAGTATGTCACAAATCTCAGAACAGGAAGTGAGATAAACAGTGTACAATTAAACTACTATAATGCCTAAAGACTACTTGCGGTAGATTATAATCCAAACTGGAACAGAATAATCAACACAGTGTGTTCACACTCAATAGTGGTCCGCAGTACGTAGAAGACAGTATCTGACTGTAGACTCGGGATGCAGAGACGCGAAGTCCGGTCTGCAGAACGTAAATCCAGGAAGGACAGGATTCACAGTGAGAGACGCACTGAAGACCCAGCGACGCCTCCGACGGAGATTCGCAGCAGATCGACCTGGTTCTCGTGTGGATATCCATTACGATGAACAACGTAATAAAGAGTTCGGTTAGGTGCCCTTGGAGTGTCCTTGACCAACCGTCACAGGTAAAACTCCTTGCTCCTCGTAGATTTCTGATCTAGAGGAACGTCCAATCTCTACTAGTGGAAAAGTTCTCTTGTCTGCTCACTCACAGTCTACTACTAGACTGACAAAGTCGAGCTGCAGGAACACAGAGATATAACACTGATTGCTTACACTGTTAGGTCCTCTACCCATTGATGGCCCAACAACGTTCTTGTCTCTTTCAAAACACGAGAAAGTTGACAAAAAATCTCGCCGTGGAAGCGCACAAAAAAATTCCCACGACGACGAAAACAAGCCGGTTCAGTTATCTCACAAATCGTTTACTAAGTAGCTATGCGGGGATAGCTATCGCTATCGAAGTACGTATAGTGACGGTTGACTGTTAAAGCTTCCTCAAACTAGAAATGCGTCTCAACACTTCGCTGCCTTCTGCTAGACTCCCAGAAAAGCGTTAAACTTCCCCCGAGATCTTTTTCATTCCCATGTCAACCAAATTTACTCTCTTCCCATTGGATGGAGAAGACCGAATCTTACGCGTTTTGCGAATGAAAAATGACGTCTTTCACTCCTATCTGTATGTATTTCTCCGCGTCACTAACGTTGTCAACTTTCTTGAATGAAAAGTTAAATGATATGAGAACATACAAAGTTCTTTAACAATAGCGCTGGGAAAACCTTCCACAACGTAACACTCTGTATGTATTTTACACGTGTGTGTGTGTGTGTGTGTGTGTGTGTGGTGTTGTGTGTGTGTGCGCGCGTGTATGTGTGTGTGTGTGAAACAGTCCTTACGTGAGTGCTTAGGAGCAAACGCTGTGGACGACCCTACAGACCTGTGTCTGTGTGCTGAGCAGCTTTCAGACTCCAACACACCGTGGGACGTCAGTCATACTGTGGTCAATAACATGGAAGGTCTCTGGAAATGGAATGTAACCCGTGATGAAGACGTCCTCATGAATGAGGAACTGTACCTGAACATCATAGCAAGGTAGCTTCATGTAGAATATTATGGTATAGGTTCAGATACTATGATTTTATTGGCATAACCAGAATCAGCAGCTGGTTTTAAAGAAAAAATACCTTTACAACAGGAAATAGAATATGCTGTGTTACAGGTACTGAAGATTGTTGAGGAATATTTAGAGATCTAATCTTTTTATTTGTATTTTCCAGATTTGTCGGGCCAGCTACTCAGTCCAGTCTGCGGGTTCCTGAAGGCTATGAACACTTCTCACTACCGAAGACTCTGCATGAAGCTGTGTCTTTATCCGGAGACTTGTTTTCCCAACTGGTGCTATCTCCTAACCTGATGGCACTAATGGACCAGCCTAGATTGGTCCTTACCGGCCCACCGAGCTCGGGCAAAACAACATTGCTTTGTCTTGCTGGAGGCGAGTGGCTCTGCAGCGGGCAAGACGTTTTCGTTCTCAAGGACGAATCGTCTAAAAATGTATCCCTTACTTTATTGCATCTAAAAGCCCTCACAGGAAAACGCGATGCTGAGTCAGCTAGTGATCTGGCATTAGGATCAATATATGAAGAAGAATGCAGCTTCAGTTCAAGAAAATCCATGGAGAAATGCATTGAGAGAATCCTCGGAAGAAAGACCGAGAGTTTTTTCTGTGTCCTTATTGATGACGTCAGCATTGACAGGTTAGTTCTTCTGTGCAGTTCTGACCTGACAGTCTTTCATAGCAGCAAAAAGATCTGAAATTTATCTTTCCTCTCATTCCTCGTTTATACTTTCAATTTCAAGGAGATGAATTAGCCGTGGGGATAATTTATTTTGTAATATTCATATCTCATCAATTTTATGTGTGCTTTAATTACTGGCATAGCAATTCTATTTGTTTAGAAGGAGAAAATTTTCAGAACGATTACCTGCGTTCTGTTTGCCTTTTCATCATGGTGTTACCATCTATTTTTATTTGAAGGAAGCGTGCGAAGGAATGTTGCGATGTTCTGCTAAAACGAGTTCCTAGCGGCCGCTGGTGGGTCACCTGTACAGGTGCAAACAACAGCCCGGAGCTTGTTTATGAAAGGCACCTCACTGAACTTCTCTTCAACCCGCCTACTGTGCTGAGGGAAGTGGCAAAAATAATGTCAGACTCTTCCAGTTACTCTGATGCCAATAAAACAAACAACTACGCACCCTCTACAGACGGTCCGCCTGTAAAACATATTTATCACAAACGGTCCGGGATCCCCTGGAGCCATTTGCCAGAAAGGTGTCTGGAGTGTGGACGGAAGGTCGGCGACTTTCTCGCCAAATCTGTTCTCATCGCTGGAAAAGGTAAATTAACTTTTAATGTATTAGACACTCATCCTGACCAAGTGACGGCATAGACTTTTGTCATCCAAGAGTTAAATGAAATTACATCACAGAAGGTTTATTTCCAGGATCAGCTGCATGTAACTGTTTATCAACCATTGGTTTTATTCTACTACAAACTTATTTTGATTTTCCTGTTCGCTGTCTTATTGCATTACGACGTTGATGATTTTTTGCAGAACACCGTGTTTTGTAAATGTTGTGACACGTTTGTATGATAAGCATAGAGTTGAAAGAACTAGGCATGGAGGTGGGGGGGTCGTTGTATGTGATGAGGTAGCAAGGAGGCGTGGGGAATGTCATGAAATAGATGTAACACAGTGCCACACACTGAAATAGCGTCACGGCACCATGAAATACATGTAACATAGTGTCACACTGAAATAGCGGCACGGCACCATGAAATACATGTAACATAGTGTCACACACTGAAATAGCGGCAAAGCACCATGAAATACATGTAACATAGTGTCACACACCGGAATAGCGGCACGGCACCATGAAATACATGTAACATAGTGTCACACTGAAATAGCGGCACGGCACCATGAAATACATGTAACATAGTGTCACACACTGAAATAGCGGCACGGCACCATGAAATACATGTAACATAGTGTCACACACCGGAATAGCGGCACGGCACCATGAAATACATGTAACATAGTGTCACACTGAAATAGCGGCATGCCACCATGAAATACATGTAACATAGTGTCACACACTGAAATAGCGTCACGGCACCATGAAATACATGTAACATAGTGTCACACTGAAATACCGTCACGGCACCATGAAATACATGTAACATAGTGTCACACACTGAAATACCGTCACGGCACCATGAAATACATGTAACATAGTGTCACACAGATTTTCTCGAACAAGCCGATAGAATGGTAGATTTTTTCCTCGCCCGCAACTATCCTCCCAACCTTCTACACTCTGGTAAACAGAAAGCCGCTGCTACACCACGCGCACTCACCCTCCAACCTTCCCACCACTCCAGACACACGGAACCTCGCCCGATCGCCGTCTTGACGCACCACCCTCACAGCCTTCCTGTACGTAGGATCCTCCTCTCTAACTGGCACATACTGTCCAAATCCGAGCCCCACCTCTTCAAACAAAACCCCCTCCTAGCATCTCGCAGGGATAAGAACCTGCGAGATCTTCTAGTACATACCAAACTCAAAACCACCACCACCCTCTCCCCGCATCCTGCGGCTCCACCCCATGCAATGTCCCCCGTTGTCACACTTGCCCCTACCTGAACACCAACACAAAACTCCACACAACCAACACCACTTTTGTCATCAAGCGCCACTTCACTTGCACTGACAGCAACATCATCTACGCCATCACATGCACCCTCTGTCCCACCCTGGTCGACATCGGGGAGACAGAACGCACACTCAACACCCGCTTCACAGAACATTTGGCTGACACTAAACACCGCAGAAACACAGTTGCACGTCACTTCAACACACCCCCACATACAGCCGACAACATGAGGGTCTGTTGTATCTGGAGAATGAAGGGCGATTCCATTGACCGTAAGAATATGGAATCCTACTTCATTACCCATTTCGGTACCATGGCACCCACTGGACTCAACCTCAAACACTGACCCTCCACCTTCCTTTTTCTCTTTACCCCTCCTCTCTCTCGCTCTTATTTCTTTTCTCTCACCTCCTTCTCTCCCACACTGACACCCCCCTTACCCACGCTTCTCTCTCCACCCCGCCCCCTCTCCACCCCTACCCTTCCCTACCCTTTCCTACCCACCTGGCGATTGGCTGCCCCTCTTTTTAACCCTGTTTACTCACTGTCCCTTAGTCATTTTCCTGCTGTCCAGCCTATGCGCCACATCTACTGAAGCTAAGTCTTTTTCTTCTGTTTTCGTTGTTGTCGTTTTTTCGTCGTTTTTGTTTTGTCCTGATGAAGGGGTAGTGCCCCGAAACCTGTAGATTGTCTTTGTCTTTGTCATGTCTTAACTTGGTCCAGTTCCCTTGTTTTATATTTAAGATAGATTTTACTCCAAGCGGCAGTCACCTGTTTTTCTTGCATAGTGTCACACACTGAAATAGCGGCACGGCACCATGAAATACATGTAACATAGTGTCACACACCGAAATAGCGGCACGGCACCATGAAATACATGTAACATAGTGTCACACACTGAAATAGCGTCACGGCACCATGAAATACATGTAACACAG
This sequence comes from Lanistes nyassanus, assembly GCA_004794575.1. Lineage (NCBI taxonomy): Eukaryota > Metazoa > Mollusca > Gastropoda > Architaenioglossa > Ampullariidae > Lanistes > Lanistes nyassanus. Next base: position 9,883 of record SMGT01005581.1, read on the forward strand.
TGCCACACACTGAAATACCGTCACGGCACCATGAAATACATGTAACACAGTCGAAGTCGCTCACCACCACGAAGTGCTCTGAGTGACTTCTGTGAACAGTGAATGTTTTGCAGTATGCTGTGTCTGAATAGGGATGGAAGATTGCTGGGCATCTCAAAGTAGTATTCTGGACCTTATAGCTATGTCTGTTGTGCATTTTGTTGAGTGGATTGAAGGTCAGTTCCTATAACTGTCATACGTGGAGAAGTTCTATACTTATCTGTACAGCATCTATCCCTGTACATAACGTACCTAAGACCTACACCCTAACACGCGTATTGTTACACTGTGGTACTGAAATGACACCTGACGCTTATCGTCTTTCATCATCGCCTTGCCGACTTCTGGGGATGAGCAACTCACACAATCCGGTCACCTAATCCCGGGGTATAGACTAAATGTCGAATCAGATGCATCAGCAAAAGCAAATAATCTACTCATATCAAACCAGGTTAAATAAAATATAACTTACAACTTCCCAGCCTACATTCACTAGATTACCCCGATTAATCGTGCAACAAATGACAGCGTCAAATGTGAATTTACTAAATGAAAAGAAAACGATGTCAGTATACATCTGAACGGGAGTAAGGACTGGTCGAATGTATTTTGGCCATTTCTGATTGCGGACACAAAGCCATAATGTAACGTCCACCTCTCTTTCTTCCCCACCTTTCTCTCACTCTCTGTTCCGCCCATAATCCGCCCCTGCCTGACACAGCATTGGACATAGTCTGTGCCTTGAGATTGAAGGCACACGGCACTCCTTTACTCTGACTACTCACTTACTGTGAACTGGCAACTGCTCGTTAACGGTGATATCCCTACGCCTATAATTCAGCCAAGGTACAGCAAACTATCGTTGTAGCCGATCTGACTCTTGCTCCTTTTCGTCAGCGACTTGGCAAAAGACTCCCGTTCTGGTTTTCCTTGTCCCGATGCCACAGACAGCAAATCACGACAGTCTCTAAACCTCATCACAAGACAAAGTACGCTCTGTCTTCCTGTAGAGAATAGGCCCTGTTCCATCGTGAGTAGGAACGCAACTCCAGTCCTTCGCACACAGACGAAGACGTCACAGTTTAGCCGGTTGCAGAACGAAAGGCAACGCTGAGTGGAAAACGCTTCTCCGCAAACCGCCCAGACAGTACCCCTATAAAGATAACGATCTCCGGTTGGACAATGTGTCCAGCCATGGTCGATGGAGACTCATATTAATTCCCGCCCCGATGGCAAGTCGTACAAACGCTTGTCACTATCCATCCCGCCGGTACAGAGCCACAAACCAACTGTTATCCCGCACTCCGACTGTCACGCTGCCCAACACCACGTGGTGGTGACTAACTTGGCGCAAAGTCATCGAATACAATGTGAATATGAACTCTCCACTGTCATCACGGTCGTCAAGAAGGATCGCTCCTTTCCTTTTTTCATTAAGAATCTTATTCGTTTTCTGAAAACGAGAAATGTTCACTTTTGTTTACTGACGATATTTTTTCCTTTTATTCAAACAGAAAATTTTAATTTCAAAATATTCTGTTTTTTTTTCCTGCACAGATGAAATAGCTCAGGAAACGCACACACATGAAGAAAAAGTCCAGAAAAGCATGAAGGGAACACCATACAGATCTCTGAAGTTCAAGGACATTCTGATTGTTTTTGAATTCTCTGTAACTGGCGGAAAACCAAACGTCAACGACGACTGTGATTTTCTGAAAGGTTTGAGAGAATCCGTCATCACGGTGCAGACTGTGACAGAGAGAAACATTGATGACCTTGGTGATGAAGATAGTGACGTCGCCTTGGCGGTGCACGTTCGTCACATGACGACATGCTGGACTAGAAGGAAAATCGTTGTCTATGTAGAAACAGATCAATGTGCTGCTTATGCTGACAGAAGGCGACGTGCTCTCTTAAGCTGTACGTCACAGTTGATTTGGGTTCATCCGAAGAGTTAGGAGTTCGAAGTTCCTCTGAAGTCGAACGAAAGCAGTAAAAAAAAATTAGAATAGTTTGAAAGAAACCTTTTTTAAAATTGACTCGAATATCCTTTACGGACACATTCTCTCAAATCTGGGAGAGGCGAAAGAAATTCCTCATCCAACTTAAACTGCGCTTGATTGGACTGGATCTTTAAGACTGCTTTATTCCGACAAAAGTCGAGCTGTGTAAGCCGTGAATACGCAGATAGTTACTGATGGTGCTGAAGCAGCCTATAATTGGCTTTTTATGTTATGAAAGTCACTAACATACAAACAGAAAAACGTAAAGCATTTCGGTTGACCCGTTCACTGTTGAGCAGAATCTGATCCACGCAAAGACGTTCTGGTTTTATTTCAGTGCAGTGGTAGGGATGAGTTAAACAGCTGTAGAGGGTTTGTAGTGAAGGAAATAAAGTCTAGAAATGAAAGTCATCAAAATACAACGGGTACTGTTGTCTTAATGCTGTGAACACTGGCTTCGCTAATGACGTCAGATGGTGCAGCAAATTGTAATGCGATAGAATCCAAATGTATGAAAACAATTGCATGTGAAAGCACCAATTGAAATGTGATGTTAAGAGATTCTGGCATTAGTGTCTATTATTGGCTGCGTCTATTATAACACTTGCTTTTGTTGGTAATTTGTGACTAAATAGACTTATCATAGTCTTTCAAGGCTGTTTATTAATGCTTTGCACACAATGTCATCTATAGCCATATTATAAGTATTGCTAATTCAGATCTGAACAGAAGGCAGGATGATGGTATGGCTCTAGGGACAAAACCTGCAAGCGGCATGATTGAAGAATATATTGACGACAATACCAAACAATAACTGCCGCTATTTTAAATGCCACAGACAGCAGCAAAAAAAAAATATTGCTATTGCGTCCCTATTTTGAATTAAGCATAACACTTGTAGTCAGACTCACACTGTCGCCATATATTCTGCCAGGAGAAAAAAATCTTTAAAGGTTAAAACGTGCCTAAGCCCATGTACAAAATCAACAGATACGCATAACATAGACACCATTCTTAGATTTACATGTTACAAATGCACTGTACGTGTCTTAAGTAACCACGCTTAAGAATAGGTTTTTATTTTATTTTGTCGCAAAATTTTTGTTGAAATATACTGTTAAGTTAAATAAAAGTGCACGCTCTTGTGTTGTATAGATTTTGTGTGGCGCACACAAACAAAGTCTAGGGGAGACAAACTTTCATGGAGGCAAACAAACAGTAGGGGAGACACTGCACACTGTAGGGGAGACAAACTTTCATGGAGACAAACATACAGTAGGGGAGACACTACATACTGTAGGCAGACAAACATAGTCTAGGGGAGACAAACCCATTGTAGGGGAGACGAACCTACTGTAGGGGAGCAGCGCGAAAAGTTTAAATCGACAATGTGGGCAAGGTTTAAAAGACGACTTACTATAATATCACCTAGTGTGGGTTGTCACAGCCTTGTTCACATTTAGGAAGGGGAAAATATTCTTGATCCTTAATTCTATTCTATAATGCTAAGTTATGTAAGGGCAAAATGCAGACAAGATGCTGCTTGTCTGATCAATATCCACAGAACGATGTTACGATCACAAATGAACAATCAAATGGTGCACCATTCACGGGATCTTTTTCTCTTGTAATTGGTCTCTCGGATGCTTTGACATCGAATAAACATCAGTGTCACGGAATGTGATGCTTGAATGTTGGTCGCAACCATCTTCCATGCGGCTAAATGCCTCTAACCATTTATAATCCCGCATGGTACACCAGGAATGCCACTTGTCGCGGTTTTTCTCTGTCGTGTCTAGGGTATGGCGCTTTATGTGTTTTACTACTCTGCTCGTTCGACTCGAGTTATCACAACATAAAAATGTGTCAAGAAGGGGGAAACTAACACTGCAATCACTACCTAATTTCCTCAATTTCTAACCGGCTCGAGCCCCCACCCCCTTGCTTGTCACGCGCACAACTTAACAAAAGCAGGCAACGATAATACACTACTCTATTTATTTACAGTTACTCCAGAATATTTCACTACACAATGAATGATGCTCCACTATACATCTACTGGTATACGTAGAACAATCACTCGCACTCTCATACGTTCATCCCAGCGCTATCCGTATCTACACACAC
>SMGT01005581.1:14209-33032 GCA_004794575.1 Lanistes nyassanus
CTCTCAGCTCCACCATCACAACACCGGTCCGAAATGCACTACTGGTTCGCTATCCACGTCGCGGGTAATGGCTGTACTCGTAGATCCGACCTCGCTGTTCGACACTTGGCGCTCAGCATACGACTTTTGCAAACGGCATTTCACATTTCGGCCCTGAACATTTGCGGTCGGTTGCTTATATAGCCCTGCGCGCGGACTTGCAAGCGCGCACTACCCGTTCGGGGTGGTGGTCTGTAGCCCGTGGAGAGTGGTTCGCCCCCACCTCGCACTCAGCCGACTACCTTCCCCCCTACACCGCGTTCTCCAGCTGTTTTGGCGAGCCAATCGGGTCGCCCGTAACAGTTTGTTCTACCCCCTGATTGGTTAGGGCAACTAGACGCCTGAAACTCGCAACACCACTAGCTAGTAAATAAAGCTAGGAAGAATGTGCAAGTCATTCAGTCCAGAAAGCCGACCAGGATTTGAGAACCTCGTGTCGCTATCTCACAGATTGCTACCTGTCATCACCTCTTTCCGATTAAAATTTATTTAAACGCCCAGGACTAACACCTCGAGCTTTTAAAACGCTAACAGCTCCATGCAAGGGAGTAGAGAGAGAGAGAGAGAGAGATAGAAAAGAAACACTTGGCGAAGTGTTTACAAAATCTACAAAAACCATCATGTGTGAATTATCTGCTTACAGCCGGGGAAATGGCCGAATGCAAAATGTTTAACTCCAGGAAATAATCCTTGGCCAAACCAGGACTCGAACCACCAACCTTCCATCTGCTAGTCCGCAGCTCTACCAATTGAGCTAACCAGGCCCCAAGCTCAACAATAAGTAAACTCTCGTTTCGTTTTAGGAGGACAAACCAGACCCTGTGACCAAGAGTTTCCAAGAACACCTTGTGAAAGAAGCCTCCAAAATGTCTCCAAACTGGTCAGAGTCCTTCTATTTCGCTCCTCCAGTCTTTTTCAACAGAACTCGGTACAGACAACAGTTTGTGGGAGGTCAGTCTGTCTACGTCCCTGACCCGCCTGACCCCAGTGGCGTCAGACATGACCTAGCCAAGCAGCATGTCATTCACTGTTTACGTCACGTGGCGGAAAGTCAAGGGGAAGTAATGTTTGTCCTGACACAGTTCAGGTATGAAGACTACCTGAACAGTCCGGACACGAACTATCTACACCACAGACGTTCACATTCATGCCGGGACCCTCAACACGTTTAATCCCCGTGACTTGTGCAGTTGTAGTCAAGAGGGTCAATTAGTTTTTCTATGTGAAATGTCAACGAACACGGTTGTGGTATGGTGCCTTGTGGTGTGGTGTGTGGTTGTGGTGTGGTGTGTGGTTGTGTGGTGTTGTGCAGTGTGGGGCTGGTGTTGTGTGGTATGGTGTTTGGTGTGGTGTTGTGCAGTGTGGTGTGGTGTTGTGCGGTGTTGTGTGGTGTTGTGTTGTGTGGTGTGGTGTGGTGTGGTGTGGTGTGGTGTGGTGTGCGCTGAAGTGCGTGCTTGTGTAAGTATATATGTGTGTATGTGTGTGCATTGGTCTATTTATGTGTGAATACAAAACAGACCTTACGTGAGTACTTGGGAGCAAACCACGTGGACGACCCTACAGACCTGTGTCTGTGTGCTGAGCAGCTTTCAGACTCCGACACACCGTGGGACGTCAGTCATACTGTGGTCACTAACATGAAACGTTGCTGGAAGTGGAATGTAATCCGTGCTGAAGACGTCACCATGACTGACCAGCTCTATCTGAAAACTATAGCAAGGTATCTTCATGACGAATATAAGGGTGTGTGCGGATATGGCGAAAAAATGACATAAGTGGAGTTTCTTAGGACTTGCTATCGCGTTTTCGCTTAAAACTGTTTCCGCATGTGCAATTCTCTACCCGGGCTATTACCGTAATTAACTCTTTTAACTGGATGTATTTTACTATTGTTAAAAACTTGTTGACACGATTAGAGAAGATTTTTAAAGACAAGCAACATGGTTTTTGCAGGCTTGCTCCCTGCCTGGTCACTTATTCCTATATTTATCAGGGCAACTACAAGGATTAACAATCGTCCCATGGCCCCCCTCCCCCCAAAAAAATGTCAAAATTGGGAAAAGTTCTCATCACGAGTGCTGACCTGGCCGGAACCCTTACTGGCAGTCACTGATCTTGGCTGCACTTCACACTGCACCTTACGTGCCAATAACCTACTCGGCTGCCGGTAAATACCTTACCCACGCCAAGGTAGCGCGATCGTTGAGCTCACGATAGCCGTGCCAGTCTACCTGGCGGTAAGTTGCTACCTTGCTGCTGCTAAAATTGGAGGTTCTGTACACGACTGTGGTGCCGCTCGGGCAACAACAGTGAAGCATCTACTGAGCATGCGCATTAGCGAAATGTGGGGGGGGGGGTGTTTACAAACAGACCCATAGGTAGCTGCCTTGCTCAGCGCTTCTCTGACCACGGCTGAACGCCAACCATCTGAATACCGCGGTAACTTTATTACCTCCCTTGTGTAGGACGCTCTGTAGCTAACCGGCGGCAAATTACCTGACTTCGGGTAAAACCGACCCCCAACGTGAATACCAGCCCTGTCCTATTTCAGTACAAGATAGAGGTACAGAATGTCCCATGACCTTTTCATGGCTTTAAGAAGTGGGTGTTTGGGAACACTACTTTTCTGTAAACCAGCATCGTGAGGGTTGTTCCCATCCATTCTCACTTGCTACCTTACCTTCCCTAACCCATGGGTCCAATGCCGTGAGTCCAGTATGCGTAGGCTGAATTCCAACCACTCAGCCATCCAATTCCTGATTCCCTCTGTGCCAAGCAAAACAAATATTGTTTGGAAACAAGCTCATACGTTTGAGATAAAATTCAGTGACCTTGATAGCCCCAAGGTTAACTACAGCACAAGACCGGCTGGGTTTCCTTGCAGGTGTGCAGGTGAGTCACTTAAGTGTAGATTGTGAACTTGTGTGTTTGTACCAGGTGAGTTCGTCTTCCATTCTTGGTGCTTTAGTCCGCTCTGTGAGCGCAGTCTCGTTGACAGGGATATCTTCTGGGACAGTAAGCGACAATTTGACAGCATAGTAGTCTATAGTAGTGACAACCACAACTATAGTGTAAACATCCTGTTCCCATAGTCCTGTCACTGTGCACTATTGTCTATAGACACATTTTATTCTCACAGAGCCTACTGCAACGTGTACATGTGCAGGGTTCGCACCTTGTAGTTCACTTCTGCTAGCCCTAGATTATAAGTCTAATATTGGTTTGACAGCAAACCTTGATCACTTTCGGAATTGCGTGCTTGCATTCATGGACGCCATTGTGTTTGTGTGCATGTGCACATTGTGTACATGTGCGTTCGTGTGAATAAATTCAGGTGTGCGCCATTGAGTGAGCAAGCAGCATCTTTAACCCCCACCCCCCCACACACACACCAAATACCGCCCAGATCATGATAAAACTGTAAATAAATCCAGGTAAAAGCCTGATGAATCGAGTCAATGTCTGTTTGTGAAGACAGGAATAGCGAAACGGATTTACCCGCTCGAGTAGACCTATTTACGCTCTTGTAAACCAGTGCTCGTACACGCCAGTGCAGAGTTCTGGAATTCCCTCGCCCTCTTCGACGTCAGTCAGGCTTAGCGTCAAGGAATATTTTGATAATATCACAAATGTGCACTTCGAGTATTATAGAGGTATTATAGACGAAAGAAGGAGAAAACGTCCTCACAAGTCTGATCAGATGATTGCACGTGAAAATGTTGCCCTTTGAGTGAAGGTAAAGACACCAATCATTCGCGTCTTTACGTATTTCTTCTCTCTCTCTCTTAGTCCCCCGCCCACCCCCCGCCTCTCACTCTCTCCCCCTCTTTTTCTTTCTCTCTGGAGTTGTAAGTAATGAGCAAATGTCCGCCAAAAAACAAATGAACTTTGATTTGGATGTGTATAGCCTTGTGAAGTTTATGACACGCCGACTATGACCAAGATGCTGTCAGTGAAAATACTGGAGATTTCAAATATATTGTTGACGGTATGTTCGTGGATGTGTTCGTGTTACTGTTATGTTGACAGAGGGGTGATTTTCTTGTTCTTTTTGTCCACAGTCAGGTAACAGGGGGTCAGAACAATCAACATCCTGCGACTTCACAGAGATTTCTGCCGTCCTTGTAGGATCTTCATTCAAAGATGCGAAGCCTGCTCTTGTTTTGTCTCTACGCCATTGCTGTTTCATCGCAAGGTCAGTTAAATACTAACTGTTTAGTATTTGTCAGGGTCCAGTAATTTACCACAATTGTGATTGTCATTAGTCAGGCATTGGTGAATATATAACAGCGTACAATAAAATTACGATGCAAGCAACAGATCTCAAGTATAGCAAAGGCAGTTCTTCTTCGAAAAACCGTTGCGTGCACACACTTCCGGACTACCTTTCACACACCACTCAGTCATACATCACTTTCTAATGGATGACCAGCCAGGACAGAGACAAGTTAGCCTTGCCCCTCGTCGGTCAGTTTAATTCCACCCAATTCTGATCTCTTCTAACAGTGTGTGTTTTGACGTCACGCACCGCTGACCTGTGCCCAGACGTGTTATAACTAATTCACTTTGAACAAGTGTGAGAAGGTAGGTTATCAATCTCGGCGCATCTATGAAGCTATTGTGAAGGGACCTCGTACCCCTGTGTGGAACTTGATGTTAACACGCTGGTGGTGGAACTCTGATCTATGCTGTTTCATGGTTTGATCGATTCGGCTAAATTAGAACCTCTTGTTATGATTTTTCTGGCGTCTCGTTGCCCACCCAATCTAGGCTAGATCTGTTTTGATCCTAATCTTTTAGTGAATACCACTCACAGAAGGTTGAACACAGACTTTTAGCATTAAATGTGATGCCATATGAATTGTGACACAAACATGGAACAATAGAAATCATATATAAGGCTATTCGCCAAATGATTAGTCCTACCAGACGCAAAACTTCACGATAATGTTGATGAAATAGAGTCAGAGGTTTCCAAAACAAGAATTAGACAAGCTCCCTTTCCTTAGTTGTAGCTTAGTTGTAGCCTCGCTATCTGGTGTTGCTGACTTACTACATAAGTGTTTGTGTTAGTGAAGATATACAGGGCTTCTTTCGATCTATGTCTACGTCATCTAGTCAAAACTGGAACTGATTCTGTGAGGACTTTAACTATAAAGGCATGGCGATTTTAACACAAGGTAATCCTAGATAATATATAGTCATAATTGTACAAAAGTGTCACTGTGTAAATAAGATCTATACCTAAGACTTACTCATAATGTGTGCTTGTTCAGCTGTTGTCGTGCAAAACTGTATCCGAATGTAATAATAGCGCCTTGACGTGGAGTGGAGCTTTTTGCTTGGGTATAGTGCACAGACTCTCATGATGGCTAGATAATTATATCCTTATTGTTGATGGCATTTCAGATGGTAACCTCACGTGCACAGTGCCTCCCACAGAGATGTTCCAACACGCTGTTCTGACGTGTAACTTTCCCGAAGACTTGAACATCACCAAGAGGGACTTCTCAGTAAATTACAACCCTCATCATATTACTTCAGGTAATAATGATAACGATAATGGTAACAAACATCTGTCACAACAACAGCATCTGTAGTGACATGATGCCACATAAATACGATGTGGCCATATTTTTGTTTCCCTGTGTTAGCCTGATAAACTGGGTCTAATCATGCCTAAACCTCTGCTAATGTTTCCTCTAAGAAAATGTAAGCTTGTTGCATTGTTTTTGTGGGAAAGTTTATTCAGTCGCACTGTAATAATACTGCACTGATATTGATATTCCTGCAATTGTTTCACACCGTGGACGCAGCCTACAAAATATAACCCAATTCAAACTTGATTGTGACCGCCGGTCATGTTTACGAAGGACTTTCGTATGCGACCAGCGTTTTTTTTTTGGGGGGGGGGCATGTTTATAAAATTGTTTAAAAAAAAACAACAAAAAAATGAACAAAACAAAACAGTATGGCCTAGAAGGAATTTTTGAAGATAAAACAAACTGAAATAAACTGTAATTACACTGGGCGTTGGTGTCTTGTAAAAGTTAGGTAAAATCCAGCAGCAACGGGGTAAGTGAAAATTCGTGCGATCCGCACTTCGCGCCGTCATCTTTGAGATATCGTGTGACTAGCCGAGAGCCGTTATGGATTCTCCTTTGTCTTCCACAGCGAAAACCTCGATTCATGGTCGAAGGGAAACAACCCGATATGTATGACTGACTGATCTACTGATTACTTACATTTGTTTCCCTTAGACACTTTCCCCAAGAAGTGTTTGAATTCTGGTCGCCAAAGGGCGGACAGAATAAGCCCCTGGTAGTCAAGATTGTACTATGTGTGTTACTACTAGGAAGTGTTTGAGTCAATTAACTCCGCGTTAATCCAAAACATACACGCACTTCCTCTGTGTCTGAGTGTAATGTTGCAGCATTGATCTTTCTCGCACGGACACTAATCTGTTGATTGTTTAAGAAACAAATAGCAGGTGTATTTCCATGATATGATCCAGTCTGCAGACTGTTGCGAACTGGGGTTTTTTGAAAGAGTCAACCGACCTCCGTATTGACCTCCCCGCCGGCGTGACCTTGTCACACGCACACAAGTGGCTCGTGGTGGCGTCCCCCCGTCCGCGAACAAATATATTCTTACTTATGAGTGGAGACCTCAGAAATCACTATCTCGCTAACCTTCCCTGGCCCGAGCCCCCACTCCACTCTGTTACACAACTAAAGATAACAAAGATGATTTCTGAGAATGAGAATAAAAGTGTAGTTTATTTACAAGGTAATTTTGTTTCATCTATCACGATAGGGCTGTGCCACAGCTCACTTCCTCTCTCCTACCAACCTAATGCAATGAATAATGGTGTTAGTAATAAATCTTCTATAATTACTGATCACACTCTCAAACACACACCTTCCTCCTACACAAACCCCACACCCACACGTTACAAGTACTAGCTAATCGTACAATACCGTGGCCTCGGTTGGTTGTCACCTGCCGTGGTATGCGCTCCAGTATTCCACAAAAGTTCAATTGTTCATTCAAATGTTCTCTTGGTCACTGGCTGCTCCTCGTACGGGTGGTGGTTTGGTATGTAGACTTGGGGTTGTTCCCTCTGCCGTGTCGTTGATGCAACCACTGAACTTAGTGTCTCCCGCACTAAGTAGCGTCCCCGTGGTTATCGTGACCTCGTGGCTGAGAGTTTCAGCGCAATTACTGAATACAGGGATTTCCTCTCCCTGTCGACGATACAGCTTACGAACAGCTGTGGTTTACAAACTGGATGCGCACCCGGCATACAAGTTACCTCTCTCGGCTTTCCAAACAGCCTTTGATGCGTAGTTATCCTACGTATTCAACACGGTCGTGGTAGTGGCCTGGTTCCTTGGTGTTGAACGACTCTTTCTCACGTCGCACACTCTCCCCACGAAATAGCTACCACCGTCCACCGACACTCTTCTACAGTGTACACAGACACCGGGCACTGGGCTAATCACTAGGCTGGGTTCAGTCCGTCGAACACCAATCGTAACTCGGACACAGGAGTATACTTTTCTACGAGTGCTACCGCCGATTACGTGATCTTCTGTGACTCCTTCTACCGTAACTTCACACCGTCGAGTTCTCAGCACCCTGGCTAGCTACAACCAAAATGTAGAATTCCAGGCACGATCTCTTCGAGCGTGTATCCCCTACGCACACGCGTCGATTCTCACAGATGTAATGCAGTAGTCGCGTATCGTTCGTTTCAGTCACACCGTGCTCCGCCTCAGTCACACCGTCCGCTCTCGTACGCACCCTTTTAACCTACCCGGTTATCTTAGCGCGGCCCACGTCGTACGCACCGAGTCTCAGCTCTAAAAAATTTCCTCCGAGTACTCGATCGCGACGGATATTCGGCTCACCGGTTGGTCGATGTCCTTTGTCACCCTGGCCCCGATTGGACCCTGCGCGTGTGCCTTCTTTGGGTCACTTTCACAACCCGGGCGGCTCGAGCCTACTGGGCGATACAAGGTTGGCTGCGGTTGGTCGGCTTATCTGGCTCTCTGTGTCGTTTGACCGAGGTTCGTGACACAGGCTCCCTCGAAAATATCATGTTCGGGCAAGTTGCTTTAGGTTACTAATTAAAATAAATATCTTGTTTCTGGTCATTTGTATATATTTTGTGCCGTGAACTGGTTTATTCGTCTGCTTTTCGGTTTTTTCGTTCATTTGTAATCACTTCAGCACTATTTCTTAACGCGCAAGTTTTCTATGTGTAAATGACTTTTCTCCTACCTGTTTGAGACATGAGGCATTAAACATTCAATACATGGAGCGCGATATACCGATTTTCGATAAGAATGACTGATATCAGGATTCTAAACACTTTAATTTCGAATAAATTATATTGTGACATAATTATCTCTTGCTGTAACATTTGTGGACAAGATAAAAGTCTTGTAAACTGTCAAAAAGTAAATTGTATTTTGTCGTTTGAAATCCCAATAAGAAAATAATCACTTGAATGTTTTCTCAGATTCTGTGATAGACTGTTGGTGGCTCAGAGGAAAGATGGACTGCTCTGCAAAGTCCGGTATCAACTATCAGAAACATGTCAACAGAAACTTTACTATCACCTTTAGCAACGTGACTTCAGACATCACAGGCACATATGCCTGTCAAGTTGCTAACTACGATCCAAGCTTATTTCAGACATGTCAGCTGAAAATTAAGACTGGTAACTCACCACTTTCAGTTATACTTGATGTATGAAAATAATGTAATGTCCTTTCATGTGTTTTAATGCACAGTAGTAACACATCTTTGATTGCACAACCAAAAATTTCTGGTTTAATTTATTAATCCTTGGTGACACAAGGATTCGAACCAGCAATCGTTATACGGGGGTAGTCTCAGTGTAGCGAAGTTAAAAGGAACCGCCAGAGACAGGGGAGAGACCGTTACCCCTCGATGCCCACCTCCATCCCTCGTTCTGGGAAGACGTGCTCGGCCGTTGATTGGACACCTTTAAAATTACTAGAATGTTTAGAAAATATTCAAGAAATGAGGTAACTGAAATACACTTTATTTAGTTGATAGTAGTTGTGAAAACCGGTATGTGTGACTAGTCAGTTCATCGTCAAAGGGAAACGACCTCATAAAAACCGCGAATGCCTGAGCTACAAGTCAGACACAATTGTTTCCCTTTAACGACTTCGCGGAAGGCACGCGGTACGATTTTGTGGAAGGCCCGCGGTACGTTTTAGTTCTCCGACGTATATGTCAGTCGAAGTCCGATTTGGACAGACAAGTACCGCAGTACATTTAAATCAGGGGCAGACAATGTGATATATAAGGCCCCCACTTTCTGTGGGCTAGCATCATGAGGGCGATATCCATCTCCATCGCCGCCTTACCTCCCCTAACACACGGGGTCACGTGCCCATTTCAAGCTGGGTGAACTAGAGGAAATGTGCGGCGCACAGGTTCTATTAACGCTGTCATGGTCGGGACGCCATCCGCTTCCCCTGTACAACTAGCGACTGTATATTAACAGATCTCGCCTAGGTTCATAGCTTTTGGACAGAAATGGTTTAAAGATGACTATTGTGAGATGTTCACTCTTATTTTAGTTAAATTGGGAAGACACAGGTACGACGGTACAGTGTTCACTCTTTTTCAAAAATTGGTAAATGGAAGGATGCTTTTTTTGGTGAAGTTAGTACGCACGCACGTACACGAGTAAATGCAGCGGAACCAGTACAGAAAATGTATGTGCACGTAGCGCGGTCCTTACAGACGCTTGCTGCATCCTGAGCTCTGTTTGATGGGATACCTGTAAACTTATGATCCTGACATGAGAGCCAAGATTGCCACTTATGTACCGACTCGGAGTGAAGGCAAGAGTAGAGTATCGCAACAGGGTTGTGCACATCTACAATAAAAGCACAAGATCACGTAAAGAAAATCGTTGTGCTACAGTGCCGACGCATGAACCTAATATTACCTAATATTATTATTTGTTTTATTTCATTTCCATATTTACTCAGTCTGTTCGGTTTTTCTATTGCTTTCTTGTTTCCTTTTGGTTTCCATTCCTTGTCAGCATCTCCTCTTGTAGTTTTTTCTAGAAAAGATTGAAAAAAGGGAGACGGATGTGGGAAGAGATATAGAATGACAGGCTGATGAGGAAATTATTGTTTTGCAAATTTACTATGATAAAGGGGATGAAGACAAGAGTATTTGTTTTGGTCAAGGTCGGCGGTGTTGGACGCCAACTGTTACGATGGCAGACTGTCACCTTCCCGCTAATGTTATGATTAATTACACAAGCAAATACAACATTCATAATAACACTTTGCTATTTAAAGATAATTTTACACAAGATTACAATTTGCGCCCACACCTCTTCTTCTTTCTGTGTGTGAGTGAAGGTCGTTTCACTACATGCGATATCACCCTCGATCAGTATTCTCCGTCAGAAGCGACCTTGACCTGCTCCTTCAATGAAGACATCGGCAACACGAGAAGGAACTTCTCTGTGTACAAGCACAGTGGCCAAGACAAACAACGTACGTCATTTATCTTTTGTGCATATGTTCCACAAAGCCATGATCGTACAATAAAATCCTTAAAAATCTGACGATCCCACTGTACATAAGGTCAGTCACACAACGCTGCATTTCACATACAAACCATCACAAACCGACTTCACACGACACGAAGACAACACCGATGTTGCAGTATGCAGAGTAGGCTCTTCGTTGTATTTATTTATTACCCCTATATTCCTCTTTCTCTCTCAATCACTAATATCATTTGTAAACAGTTCACACAGATTTAACCCGGAAAGTATACATACTTCAGGATTTACCACTGCGGTATCCAATGTTCTCACTGTCATTTTACTTGGATATGAACTTCCATACAGTAAGTCAGTTTCTACTTGGAAAATTGTTACCCTAATTGTCATCCGCATAATAGACTGCTCTTTACTCGCAATGCAAATATAAAGAATTATTTTTCTACTCGGAAAATCTTAAGTCAACCTTAGTCCACACATGAAACGATCTTCCGTCTCAAACGTTTATGGGGCTGTGTAACGTTTCCGTCACCATCCCTCCCTGTCATGCACTCTAGCTCATACAGTCGTACGGACGACCAACTAGGAAGGCACGTCCCAAACGTTATCCGTTGTCTAAAGACCGTTGCAGGTGGTGGCCGGCTTAACCATGCAACCAATTCCTTCACCAACTTGTCTAGTGGCTAATTGGACCTCTCCTTCTCTCTACTGACCGCTTCTCTTGGTGACTCAGACGGGAGCCTGCCCTTCTACTTTTGCTAACATATCCTGGCGGTTAAGGCAGTTACTTCTTTCCAGCCTGACCCTCGGTTGTGGCAGCTGCATCAGAGACGCACAAACAAGGTAGCCCTGTGGCTCATCCCCCCACTGTCCCCCTCGGTCTTCTGTCTCTCTAGATCCCGCCTTGGCCTTCGTGGTCAAAACTTTCAAAGTCCCACGGTCAAGCAGGGTCTGGGGCCAGCTTCTGTCTTCTGTGTTTCTCCTCCTTCTTCCTTTTCCAGACTGGAGTTCCCGTTTTTATTTCTCACTCTTGAAGCGCCTTCCACATCACGTGACCCATCCCCCTCACGTGCCCCCACCCTCGCAGATTGCCTCATGTAGGCATCCAACTTATGACCTGATGACAGGCGCCAATTCGAATATAAAGGATGGCTGACATCATGCTGTCTACCTAATGGGATATTTGTCGTTGGCACCTGGATGAAGCCAGCCTGTGGGAGGGTTGGCTATCCCCCCACCCCAGTACACATGCCGTTCCCTGTGTGAGCCCTACCTTTCCTTTTTGTGCTGACTAGGCTACCCTCCGGTATATGAGTCACCAACAGTTTTAATAACTGAACAAACAATTAATGGTGGCTTTACACGCGCCAGCTCTCACTTTGTTATAGGCTGTACTAACTTCATTCACTTCGCCCTAGGCTTCTTCTACAACACTACTAATATGAACCCAAGTTCTTGTCTTTACGATACCGTAAAGTGGGATCACGTTTACAAAGGGGGGAAAGGGAGGTCTCATTCACAAGTAACACGGTTTGAGGTTCAAACCACATCGTCTAGTGTCCAGATACGACTCTCTGGGTCGACAGGAGACCTCTAGAAAACCCACCAATAAATCATCAGGCCATAACTTAGTAAAAGCATCACAAACTCTACTAAGTATGACTTAAGTTACTCTACTATGGGACCCTAAACATTTCGTGCCCTCCTTCCGTCTGGGCGAAACCTATTCTATAGACAACCACTATATTCAAGGGAGACCACTGACATATTCTCGAAGTTCGCCGAGATGAATGCATACTTTATTGGCAACTTTTGTACTAATCACCAACAGACGTGTACAGGAAGTTTTGGATGCTGAGATAGTTGTGTGGCAGTTAGACAGCCTGATGTTTTCTGTTTTAACAGGTGTAATGGGATGCCTGTGGAAAGGTGAACAGCCTGAGTGCCGGGTTGTAAACGGTTTCCTGTACGACACCAACGTGTCGTCATACCTTACTCTTCGGATAAAGGAAGTGACGAAAGAGACAGCAGGCAATTATTCATGTTGGCACGCGGGCTCTGGCGCCAGTCAGCAGAAAACGTGTTCCCTGGATATTGCTGACAATGGTATTTACTGCCGACAATGGAATTCATTACCTGAAATATTATTTCAAATCTTGTTTGAGGGCACGTTCTTTATAATCTATCCTTCGGACATTGTCTCTCTCCCTCTCTCTCTCTCTCACACACACACAGGGACGTGCGCGTACGTGGACGCACATGTGCGTGTGTGTCTGTGTGACTGGATGTAAAATTCGAAACGACACAACGAAGTATACACATATTGACGTTGGAGATGATAATAAGTGAAACAATTACAGAAATCCTGGTCGTCAGCTGTTATAATTTTTCTCCAAGAAGGATTACAGAAAGAGAACTTGACTGGATTTCCTTTTTTTTAAATGCCGCCTCGGTGGTCTAGTGGTTAGCGCTTCCGAGGCGTGAGGTCCGTGGTTTGCAACCAGCCCGAGTCATACCTAAGAAATTGGCAATCTAGTAGCTGCGCTACCAGACGCCTGGCACTATAGGGAACAGCACTAGGACTTGTTGGGTCCGATGTCAGTATAATGTGACTGGGTGGGACTGAAGCCTTTGTTGGGACATCAGTCAAACGTGTCGCGTTTTGTACATTTGTCTAAGCTACACCGTCCTGATATGCACATAGTTTGTGGATGGAGGTTAAGCAAGGCAAAATCAACCAACAATTAAAAAAAATCTAACTGCACCCGACGCGTCTTATATTATTTCACTTTCAAATGGCTGAGTCCACTGATGAGTGTTTAAAAAACATGGAACCGTTTGATGCCAGTTGCCAGTACTTACCATTTGTCCAGCAGCTAGCAGCCTTAGGACGTCTTAAAAGTGTCAATTTTTAAAAATAATTAATTACTCATGTATGTGAGTGACTAGGTTTTGGTATGATTTCATTTAAGGGTTTCTTTTTTCCTATCCTACAGTTATTAATAATGTTCGCTGTAAGGGTTAGTATTTCATGTGAGTCTGAAATCCTTATCTGCTGGGATGATCAGTGTATGCTTCTAAAAGAGAAAAACACACCATTACAGATGTTCACCTGAAAAAAGGCCGTTTCAGGGCCAGCTGACTAGCAATCAACTTTGTTATTTTGTCGAAAAAGTCTGCGTTCTGGCTCTACCCCGTCCAATGTCCCGCGCTGCCACACTTGCCCCTGCCTGAACACCGCCACAACACTCCACACACCCAATACCACGTTCGTCATCAAACGCAACTACACCTGCACCAACAGCAGCATCGTCTACGCCATCACATGCACCCTCTGTCCCACCCTGGTCGACATCGGCGAGACAGAACGCACACTCAACACCCGCTTCACAGAACATTTAGCTGACACTAAACACCGCAGAAACACACCAGTTGCACGTCACTTGAGCACACCCCCACACACAGCCGACAACATGAGGGTCTGTGGTATCTAGAAAATGAAGGGCGATTCCATTGACCGTAAGAGTCCTTTTATTATTACCTATTTTGGCACCATGGCACCAACAGGACTCAACCTCAACCACTGACTCTCCCCCTTCCCTCCTGTTCCCTTAGCCCCCTCAACCCTCCTTCTCTCTTTTACTTTTTTTCTCCCCTCCCTCCCTCCCTTTCCCACTGACGCACCCTTACCCGCGCTTTCCTCTCCCCCCCGTCCACTCCCCCCCCCCTTCTCTACCCTTTCCTACCCACCTTGCGGCTGGCTGCCCCTCTTTGACCCTTCTCACTCACTGTCCCTTGGTCCTTTTCCTGCTATCCAGCCCACGCCCCACATCTACTGCAGCTAAGTCTTTTTCTTTTTCGTTTTTGTGTTTCTTCGTTTTTGTGTCGTCCTGATGAAGGGGTAGTGCCCCGAAACATGTAGATTGTCTTTGTCCTGTTCTAGGTTGGTTCAGTTCCCTTGTTTTTATTTTATTTTATTTTTTATTATGTTGTCAGGAAGTTTTTGGAATGCTTCAAACAACCGCAATACCGATGTTTTGGTCAAGGTCGGATGTGTTGAGCACCAACTGTTACGATGACAGACTGTCATATTCCCCCTAATTTTATGATTAATTACAAAAGCGTTATCGTTAAATTGAATTAATTGTAACATTAGGCCTATTTACTGTAATGGATAAGCTCTCGTATAGTAGTAATCAATGTTTCCTAGCACTAGATGTAATACTAATATTAATATTGACTTAGTGCATTTTTTCTATTTTAGCCGAAGATCAGAGTTTCACGACGTTGGCCATTGTACTGCCGCTGGGATTGATAGTTCTGATTACACTTGTGGCTGCTGCTATCGTCTTTTTACTGAAATATAAACGGTAAAGTGTCAACAGAATTACTAATGTGAGACAGACTGTTAAAACTTTAGCATAATGTAGAGTAACTATGTGATCGATGAGATTTGACATCTGTCTGGAAGACTTGTGTGACTAAACGACAGACAACAAGTTTTATATAAAGTGCTCTGAATGGTCAAATTTTTCTTCACGTAATACCTGAAACACACGAAAACACTCAGAAAAATACAAGACCACAAGACAATGCAGGAAGGAAAATAATAATGACTTTAAAGAATATGATCTGTTTTAATTCATTGTATGTTTCCGGGATCTGCAGTTCAGTACAATATGAGCACAATAATTATAGAAAGAGAACACAAATATATGAAAAGTAGCTTAAGTAAGTATGAACCTAACTGTTTAGAAAGATTCTGTCTTTCCACAGACCGCGCGAGAAGGGGTTTAATGGTGAAGAAGGTCAACCGATGCTCGAGGTAAAGATGAAAAAATTTTTTTTAACTTGTTCATACAGCCCTGCACATGTAGTTTATGAAACACAATTAACAACTGACTCTTTAATGATTTTGTCTTTTATTTCATACTCTCTCTCGGTCCGTCTCTCTCCTCCTCCCCTTCTCTCCCCCCTCTCTCTTTCTTCTCTCCCCTGTCTCTCTCAGCCACACCACATTCCTTTTCACTCGCGCGCACTACACTAGGTACAGGGTTTGAAAATGTTCCCATTAATTTATTTCCTCGACCCTACGGTTATGGCAGGGGGTTGCCGGACAGTCTTTTCTTCATACGTGATAATCTAATGTCTTATTTCCAAGTTACACAGTTTTCTTTACACCAGTTCAACCATTGGTCAGTGACAAACTACAAAAAGCTCTTGTCCCTCCTACTTCTCATCGCACGGCTTCTGTCTTCTCCCTTCACAACCAGACAAGTCGCGATGGTGGTAGGCACGATGGTGTCGCTTGTGTCGTTGGTCCCCCTAGTGGCGCTGTTCCTTCGACCCATACAACGTGCGTTCGCAGCACGCTGGTCCCAGTCTTCCCAGACATGGGACGAGATGCTTCCAGATCCGGGTGCGTTCACTCCCTTCTTCCGACCTTGGATTAATGTAACTTGGCTGTCTTCAGGCGTCCCCATCGTACCCTCCCCCCCTTCTAGCGGATGTTTTTCATCGACTTCTCCCTGGTAGGGGGGTGGGGCTCATTTCCTCCAACATGTCGCCCAGGGGACCTATTCGGTGAGCGAAGCCCATCTCCACATCAATTGTCTGGAGCTGCGGGGAGTCCGACTCGCCCTCGAGCATTTTCTTCCGGTCCTGCCGAGAGGCCACAATCGGATACATTCGGAGAACTGGACAGTGGTGGCCTATCTGAATCTAGGAGGCACAAACTCAGTCGATCTGTCCTTACTGGCCGAGATGCTGCGGAAGGTGGAGACTGATCGTCCCCGTCTGATTCTCGTCTCGCCTCGCTGGCCGGCGCAGGCGTGGTTACCGGATCTTTTGCGGCTCAGTCAAGTGGACCTCCTTCCACTCAGGATGCAAGCAGGATCCCTACTGCAGCCGCGTTCTGACCCCAACCCTCAGTTTCTCCGTCTGCACGCCTGGCTTTTATAGCAGCGCGCGCTCAACGTCATGGTGCGTCAGACTCAACCATTTATTTCTTGGCTTCAGCTACACGCAGCTCGACCACCCGTGTCTATGACGTACACTGGCGGCAGTGGGTGCGGTGGTGCAGGGCCAGGGGATAGATCACTCCCGACCTTGGGCGGTGGATCTAGCCAACCATCTCGCTTTTTTGGCGGACTAAGTCCACCTTTCCACCTCTGCTGTGAGGGTGAGACGATCTGCAGTCATCTCCACCCTTTGTCAGCTAGGTATCTCCTTGCGGGGCAATAACACGATTGTTTCTGATGTCATCCGTGGTATCTCTTTGTCTTAGACCCGTTCACGGATGACCCGTCCCCACTGATTTTGATCAAATCTCAGTCTCAGATACTCGAGTTGTCAGACCCTGTCTGGTTAAATTGTCCGGTGCGCTCGTCACGTGAATACAGACGCCGCACATCAGTTTCGCGCACCAACACTCAGAGCCGTTTGTTCCTTTCCTTGCGGTCTGGTCACACTCACGACATCTTGATAGCTAGTTTTTCTCGCTGGGTATAATCTGTTATCCGGAGAGCATACTCTACTGTAGACCTCAGGGGGGGGGGGGGAATGGCAATCCTCTATCCCTTTACCAACGGCCAGAACTCAGGAAGTTCGTGCGTGGGCCGCGTTGCTCGCTGCGTCACAGTCCACTGCATTAAGTGACTTGTTAGCAGCAGCCTATTGGAGGTCTGAAGACCCGTTTATCAATTTTTTGTGCGAGACATTTCAGCCTCTGGAGAGGATGGGCGCTTTGGGGTGGGTGCTGCTGTGGTCACCCAGCACCTCTCGCGCGCCACCTCCTCCTAACCCTGGTAAGTTCTTTTAGTTTTCTCACCCACCTCCTTTTTGTGCTAGTCAGCATTCTGGGTCATGGTACAGTACTGTGACAAGAAAATAAAAAATTCTTAACTAAATTTGAGTTTCTTTTGCAATACTTACCACCCGTCTCCCTGCTGTTCCTTTTCGGGCTTCTGAAAGTCAGCTTGAACTGGACAGTCAGTGCATCGCATGGGGTGACGAATTGGAGTGCGCATGTGTGGAGGGGGCCTTACCAGACTTTGGGTACACAATTTTTGTGTGGAAGGTGCGGTTTGGGATCGCTAACTTGAGAATTAGAATTCTGGGTCATGGTAAAGAAACTCTAATTTAGTTAAGAAATTTGTAAAAACGACAACCCCAACAAAGTACTGGCAGCGCTAGACACAACCGTATGCTGACGTATGCAATCAAGGGAGCCTACCGTACTCAAACACGTAGCAAAGAGAGAGTCAAAAACATCTGCCGTCCGTTTCTTTTAAACGACCCTAGTCTTCACACGGCTAAGCAGTTGCAAATCTAATTAGATGTGTCCACTCTTGGAATTATTGAAGGGAGAGGATGGAAAATGTTAAGGCACTGAGGCATGAATTTAACTTCATGGAAAAAGTACACACCTTCACAAAAAACTTGAAAGGGTTTCAGTACTTGGTACTACAAAGTAGTTTTAAGATAAAGATTTAATTTAGGCACAGTGATGGAAATTGTGAGAATTATCAAAATTATCAAGGAAAACATACATAGTAAACCGTAGAACTATTTTTTTAGATGACTTAAGTGGTTATATGTCAATACCTACCTCTCTACTTACAAAAATCCTCTCCGGTTCAAATGTTGACTGTGTTTACTGAACTACTGACATCTTACAGTTAAGAACATTTTCTATATGTTTGTTATTTTTAATCTTACTTCAAACTCAGCAACAATTAAACTCTTGTTTTTGTTCTAGAAGAACGAACCAGACCCTGTGACCAAGCGTTTTCAAGAACACCTTGTGAAACAAGTCTCCGAAATGTATCCGAACTGGTCAGAGTCCTTCTATTTCGTTCCTCCAGTCTTTTTCAACAGAACTCGGTACAGACAACAGTCTGTGGGAGGTCAGTCTGTCTACATCCCTGACCCGCCTGACCCCAGTGACGTCAGACATGACCTAGCCACGCAGCATGTCATTCACTGTTTACGTCACGTGGCGGAAAGTGAAGGGGAAGTAATGTTTGTCCTGACACAGTTCAGGTATGAAGACTACCTGAACAGTCCTGACACAGACTATCTACACCACCGTCTCCCACTGCCTGCTGGTCTGCGAGAGAAAGACAATGGCGCCGCGTGTTTTGATTTTCTCGTCGTCCATCGACTACACGGGCTGCTGGTTGGTGTGGTGAAGGCTGTCAGTGACACAGA
>SMGT01005582.1:0-33018 GCA_004794575.1 Lanistes nyassanus
ATCGCCAAATGAGAATTTAGCACTTTGGGTCATGGTACAGTATTGTGACAAGAAATGCAGTATCTGAATATGGCAAATGTAAGAAATATGAGGGTTAGTGCAGTGCAGCGCAGCTATAAAATGTGAATAGTTGCAAGTAAAATCAGGAAACAAATAAGACCAGTAACAAAAAAGGATTCTGGCTTATTAGCTTTGCAGAATTATTTAAGTTTGTAATCTTTTCAATTAAAAAAATAAGACAGAGTTTGATATTAATAATACTAGGATCACCTGATGCAAGTAAATTTTGTGTTTGGGCAAGCAAAATTTATGACTACTTGCCCAACTAGGAAAGTACATATTTCATGTACCTCCAATATTTTTAAAGTGGATTACTACACTACATGATTACAGCTATCTTCAGATAAGTACATTTTGTAGCTGATGACAAATTATTTCATTTAAAAAGTTTTATGTTTTATGCACCTAAATCTTCTCCATTTAGACCTTTTAAGCAAAATTAATGTTGAACAAACTACATAACAAACAAAACTTCCATTTCTTACTAAACTTTTTGTTTCGTTGAAAACTGCTTAATAAAGAATTTTCAACAAGAACTATCATAGCTAGAGGAAAGACTGATGAAGATCCACGCACCAAATTTATTTTTGGAAGGATCAACATTTTTTTCAAAGACACACCGCTCCAGCACCTGATAGATAAGGAGGTTACGCTGAGCTGGTGAGAAGAAATTTTCCTTGTCTTCAATAATAAACCTGCATCAGAACAACATCTTGTTGTAAAGGACAGTGTATAAATGTATTGTAAAGTACTATACATGGCAAACTAAAATACCATAATACAGAAGAAAAAAAAATGAGAGGTGGGTTTGTTTTTTAGTTAAGCATGAACAATATAATATCTGCTCTCACCCAAAAGATTTCATGTCGTGCTTTTGTAGTTCAAAATTTCACAAGCATGACATAATTATTAAACTTTATGCAAACATGCAAAGTTAAAAAAACCTAAAATAAAAACAACAGACTGTTCTCCTCGGTCTCTTGAAAATGGAGCAGTGAAGCAGTCAGGTACTGGTTGCAGAATCTCCTCGTCGAAGTCAAATGGCGTTGGACATTTAGACCAACAACTCCTGGAAAGGGACGTCATGTCATTTTCCTGCAAAACGACCCCGCCACCAAAAAAAAAATCAACTTATTTTAAAAAAGACACATCTTTTATTACATGTGCTTCGGAAAGGATGACTGCCAATAGAAATCAAATGGCTTAAATTAAGTCTTCCTGTTAACCTTGCAAAGGCTGATGTTCTGCTGCCTAGGAACATTTTGGCTCAATGCCTTACTGCTGCTGAGTTATAGATACAGCTGTGCTCAAGAGTTCTTTTGAAAACGTGTCAGTTCTCTCTGAATTCTCTGATTTTCTAGCCAATGGCAGCATTCATTTAAACAGTTCTTTTGACCACAACCATGGATATCTGGACTCAACTTCATCTGGACTTAACAGAATACAGTATCTTAACAGATTGAGCATCAACCATTTTCACAATTTCATAAACTTATTCTGGGAGAAACAGGACTTAAGGCAAAAAAAAAAAAATGTGTCTACATGCAATCCAGTACAGTATATGGAATCCATGGTATTTGGTAATAAGAAATCATTGCTTGCTTAAATGTTATTATGCACAAAGATACATGATACTTTAAAAAGTGACATTTCTTAGTAAGGAAAAGATTTTTGAGAAATCTATGGTGAATGGATACAATAATATGACAAGGGTAAACAAATGACGTTCTAGAAACTTACGGCCAATGGCATTTTCATGTTTGTGATTTCCGCCTGAGCTGCAAGTACCTCCCATGGTGCATGGACTTTCACGTATGCTACTTTGTTCTTTGGATCATACTACCAACATAGCAATAAATCATTGAAATACCAGTTTAAGCTTTTGCAGATGCCACTTAACAGAACACCATAAGGAATTTACGATCCTTCGACAAACAGCTAGCATAACATATAATGTCTTGAAAACAGTTGAGAAAACTAAGAAAGGATGGAGAAAATATATTAGACACTTCTTATAGCTATGGAGTTTTTGGCTTGAAATACTAGATGCATTGAAATAAGGATTTCAAATTTTAGATCCAATAGATTTTATTCCTGTGGTCAGAATACTTGCATGGACTGTAAGGTAAAGGTTATCCTATGACCTGTTTCGCATGTGAGACCCCCACTTTTCTGTGGGACAGCATCACAAGGCCAGTGCCCATCTCCTCTTCCTCGTTGCCTTACCTACACCCATTCACAGATGGGTCAACTGGGGAACCCCTTGGCCTTCTGTTTCACCATTATGGGCAATAATGTGTAACATATAAAAGTTTCCATTTTCTCTCCCTCTGATATTCTAATGTATGCTTAAATATTTGTATGCACTATTTGTTAAAAGTTGTTATTTTTACCTCCACCGTATCGGTCTCCAAGACAATGCCCGCTGCTTGCAAATTTGCTTCAAACGCGTTTCTCCACTGCTGCTTCTTCTCATCCAGATCAGTCTGGTTGTAGGCAAATACGTAGTCGATGCGCCGCACACCATCATTGAAGAACATAGTTCTTTCCCCCTAAGCCCATGAAATATTCAGTGACAAACAGCTTCATAAATGGTCCCACCCAGCATCCTTCCCCCTCCATTTAATGCCACACACATATGCACACGTGCATGCGCACACACACACATGGTTGCACACACGTATGGACATTTGAATATGCTGTCATGAGTCAAAGATGTACTTTTTTCATGTGTGCATACAGACATATACCTATAGATGTTTAGATCTATACATGTCTGTATGCATCTAACCATCTAACCTCAAGCACACATGCATGTGTGAATGAATATAACAATCTAACCTCACACATATCAAACTCCAAACACACACACATTTGAACATACTCTCACAAGCTATACACATGAGCTCCATTCACTCTCTCTCTCTCTCTCACACACACAATGAATACAGATTTTTTCATTGCCTATTAAACTAATTAATAATGTGATCGAATGATCCCCGATACCATTCCTATAATCAAAGACAGACAGCATTCCCCTTGACCAATCACAAAGCAAGTTTGAAAAAAAAGACACAAACATGTAAAATAGAACACAGAATTATGTCAAGTTCATAGCCCAGAGCAGAATTATTAAAATTAGTTTCCCACCATCTGTCAGCATCAAAATGTATTTCAAAACTGGTGTTCTTCCACATTCAGTGGAGCAATGTCTGAATAGTCTTCTGACAAATAGGAAAGTTGGGAGGGGAAGAACCGAACAACTTTGATAATAAAAGTAAAATTATCTCTAGTGATACTGGACTTTAAGTTAATGTTTAGGTTGTTGAAGAAATAAACATATAAGCAAGTTACATAAACAAACACTTTAAGTGCCATCAGTAACACCACACTGCATTATCTGAGTAACAAATGCAGAATGTTGAAAAAGCTTTCAGCTCATATGGTCTGGGCAAAAGTAAATCCAGTATATTTCAGCTGACTTCACCAACACATTGCTGCAAAAACATATTTCTATCATGCACTATGTAATGTTACCATAATAAATAAAATCTAAACTATTCATACACGAATGCAGAAAAACAATGGACTTCATTCTCATGTTAATTTTAATTTCAACATCAGTAATGTTATCTACAGTAAATTTACATGGGTTCTGTTGGAAGCAAACAAGAACTTTCAAGCCAACAGCTTCGAATATATAAGAAAGATCCTCTAACAGAGTGCCTATGCACTCAATGCATCTCTATCCCCAAATTCTTCTACATGCGGAATCAGAAGCCTTCATAAACTCAGTGAATTTATCTCACTATTCAGCTATGACTCTCTGACCTATTTCCCAGCCGAGTGTTTAATAAAACCTTCCCTCCACCAAATCTCATTATTGAAAACTGCAGCATTAATTACACCATGGGGCCTGCAGCCATAATTCTTGGCCTGACATGGCCTGGTGGGACTTGCTGACTGCTGAGTGAGATACCTGTTACTACCAACCAACCAACCAGCCTATTTATTTAAAATGCAATTCCTGGGTTATCTCAATCAATAACTGCATGTATTTGAGCTGCAATCCAAATGCAAGTCTGTGCTGATAACTATAATAAAAAATCTCCTACGATAACAGCTCCCCCTAGACCATCTGCTCCACACATTTCTGCACATGATGGATGCAAAGCAAATACAAACGGTGTGGAGGCTTTAACACTGCACTGTGCTGTCCAAATGACTAATTACAGCTCCAGTGTTTCCGAGGCCATGCAAATGTTGATCCGCACTAACAGCATTCCTAAATGCACGCAGCCATGTGGAAGCAGGCAAATACTGAATACCTAATGTGACGACAGGTCACATTAATTCAAGCATATTGTCGGCCTACTGTAAACAAGTCTTTCGTGCCCCGTGATCCGAAACATTCTAAATAGCCACTCTCTTCTCACTGTCAATAGCAAGTGACAACTGTTTACTTCCTACAATTTTCGGACCTCTTTGCACAGGCTTTTTGCTTTTCTGTAGTAGGTTTTCATTTGATCAGGAAAAGGTTATCTGAAATACACAAGCTTATAGATGTATATATTATTTTAAAAAAACACAGAATCTTACACACCTTACACACCTACACACAATTTTAAATATATGTCACTCACTGACTCAGATTTTTGACTGAATAGGCTTAAGTGTTAGTAGAGTCAATGACAACCATACAAAAGTTTAGTATTACTCAGGTGCATGCAGTACTCAAGTGTCAGTATTTCAAATTTGAACGCCACACCCTTTTGCTGATAGCAAGAGTGACTGCGCTGGCTGTACGATAAAAATAGCTGGAAGCTTTTTTTCCTGTTGGGTAGAGACCAGAAAAGCCATAGCAAACGCTGCTCCTGTCAAATTAATAGCTTTAAGCATATCAACAAAACATGCTTTCAAAGAGACTAAAAAATTTCATTAAAATAAACATCAGTTAATGGGGAAGAAATTCAGCCAGACTCAAAAAGTGTGTCACCTATTAAATGTACATACATAAGGCCAGTGGCAGTGGTTGTTGAAGAAGTTGCCTGCACACCTAATGGCCTTCTTCAGTCATTCTTCCTGCATAGTGTATTGGATCAGTTACATGAAAAACAAACTGCCTTGCTCTGAAGTTTCAAACAGCCTGATAAATGATATCTGAACAAAATATTATCAAAGAAAGGACGAGTGTGCTACTTTGTTTTTGTTAAATATTTTGTTGATCTGCTGACACAACAATGGTGGAACCGAATATCATTTCATATATTTTTGAAGATTTTCTCAATGTCCCAAAGGTTTAATACACACTGCTGTAAAACTATGCAAGGAATATACATGTGCCATTTACATAGTGCCATGAAGTTAGTATCATGTGATCCCAATTACCTGATGTCAGTCGGTATCAAAGCTTAATCCCAGTTTAAAGATATCTGGAAGCACTGCACATGCATGCACACAAACACATCTGTGCATGTGCACATGAATGTGTGCATACATGCACAAAAGGGAATTACTGAATACACGCATCTGCCACTCCCAATAAAAGCAACAAGTTGTCTGAACAAGAAGATGCTGTGTCACCTCTGCGTTGTGCTTTTCCTGTCTATTGTCTGGCAAAAGTGTTATGTCATCTTCACATGGCTCTGGGTCCTACAGGGTACACCAGATTGTGAAGATCAGCAAAAGCAGCCAGAGAATCAACTTCCTTCCTTTCATTTGTGGCAGTCACTGTTACCTCTAGACTGACTGCTGCTCACTATTCTAGGCTGACAATTTGTAGTAAGACTGGTAACTATGTAATTTATTCCTGGTCTCAACATATTTACCTTTTTTTTAATGTGTACTATTCCTCGGGAATTTGCACAATTTTGGAAAAGTTGTCATATCCTTGATAATGACACTTTTAAATAGAAGAATGCCAAATAGTTTCTATGCATTAAGTTTATATAGAATGTCTATGATTGCAAGAAAAAGGTACGGCGGTAATTCTAAATGGATGCTCCAATCAGAAATGCTGGTTAAACTCAATTCACATTTTTCATGTCTTAATACAAATGTATGTGAGACAGAGATGAAGACATTGGGAAACCAAGATCATAAGACATCAAGATTTGAGCAACACCACCATACTGGACACAAAAGATTGAATAAAAAGAGAATTTTTTTTGTACTTGTTTCACAAATACACTACAGTACTCTTATTGTAGAAAAATCCATGTACACAATGTGACAAAATCGTAAAGATATGTCTGATCACTGTATCTTTCTGTCGCATCTTTATCTCAAGCACTGTCTGCTGTAAATCTTTCATTTATAACATCTTATAATAAACAGCCTTACTGAACTCTGTTGTACATGATAAATCTTTAATAACAGGCAACAGGAAGAATCTTATCATGTACACCAGAACCCTCCGTGCTCACTGATTTTCTTTTCTTAAGTTTATGAAAAAAAGCTTCAAAGGCTGACCCAATCTTGTAAATACCATAATAAATGTCCTGGGAACATCATCCACTCTCCAAATAATGGATGTAAATGGAATGCAACAGAATGTACAGCTGAGGTCATTTTCTATCCTAGATGTCTTTTATTTCATGTTGCCTTGACTTTTATTTTATATATCTTCCATCACCCAGCTCTGCAAGTTCATGTGGCTGATCATCTGCATATCAAAATGATGTGCTCCTGGTTTAGAATTACAGCACAAAACAAGCCAGTTACAATGAATGTATGCCCCTCTGTTCCATCTAGAAGCAAGTTTCCGAATATAAAACTGACAGGCCACATGTTGTATACGCCTGTGAAAAGGTGCATGCTTTCAGACACAGACTAATGTTAATTCCCGCCCAGCGTATTTAGCTTGGTGTATGTGCCTAGATATGGGGAACACAATACAGAGCAATTTACCTCTATTCCAGTATTTGCATATGCCGATGATGTTTTATTGCCATCTGCAAAAGTTATTAAAGAAAATCGCTTAGATGCAAGGTCATCAAATCTGCATTAATCTTCTTTCCAGCCCATAAAGAAAATCATGTGGAATGGTTCTAAACCACAACTAACAATCAGCACAATCTCTTAGTCACATCCCGAAACTCCACACACAATGAGTGACAGAACTGATAACTTTGAGTGTTCTTTTCCTGTTTAGGTGCTGGGTGGACCGGCAGACTGCCCCACATATGCATGCTCATAAATGGAGGAGTCTGACTGATATCTTAGAAGAACAATAAATTGGACTGTACACCAGATTATAATTACTAGTTATTGCCATTCTGATAACATGTAACTGTCCAGAAGTAAATGAACAACAATAACAGTAACAGAACTAGTACTAGTCTTTCAGAAGAATCAAGGGGTCTTCTAGCTTGGTACAGTTCCCTTGTTTTACATTTAATTTGGGTTTATCCTCCAAGCGGCAGTCACTTGTTTTATACTAGTCTGTACCAATATGTGAGGTCACACAGAGTATCAAATAATTGTTATGGCAACAATTAAGAAGGTAAAAATATTGGCCAAGTAAACTATTAACAACAAGAATTATCAAAAGGATATATATAACACAAAATAAGTTTGTCTGCATTGCTTGCGAATGTTAGAACTCACTACAAGAAACAAAGTGGTCAGCAACAACATAAAGATACAAAATAACTAAAAAGCACCCAGGTTAGTCACTGAAATCCAATTTCTATGACCACACTATAGTTAGTTAAATGGTCTGTGGATGGTTTTGCAGGAAGTGTCAGTAGGGATAAAAGTTTTTGTCACCTTGTCTCAGATAAGAACAAACATTGGCTACAGAAGTGTGCACAGATATAATGTGTGTGCACATGCAAGTGTGTATAAATACACGTGCATGTGCACAACATGTGCTTGTGTGGAAGCACAGGCGCAACTTGTAAACACGCACCAGTATGTGTTTCTGTGTTTGCAAATACTCTTCATATGTCCATGCATATATGTGTGTTTGTGCTTTGCTATATATGCTGACTTGCAGTTAAGAAACATTGAGGCAAAAAGTACAAAGATTAGGAGCTGCAAAATTCTAAACATTTCCTTGAGCACCAAATAAAAGTGAATAAGTATGAATAACTCGTAATAGTAAATTCCCTGATATGTCACTAGTAATCAGTTTTGTACACACACTTCAATTAACTTTGCGTAGAGGTTTACTTTAGTGACTAAATCCTTGCAGTGAGCTTATTCTTATTGATATCATCATACATTTATGTTCATTTTCTTCATGTACTAGTGACAAATCAGGGAATCTATTATTGTAAGTTATTCACACTTTTTCATGGTGCTCAAGAAAACATTTTTTAATCAATGAAACCCTTTCCATAAGAATAATAAATGTATAAATAATTGTTTTTTACATAAGGTATACTTTTTGCACAAATGCTTCAGAACACTTATAAAGTTAAATTTTTCATTGCTTGACATCACTAAAGGCATACTTACAAAGTGTTATCAGGACAGGGTTTTAAAGGCACACATGCAATGCACTACCTCTTAAAGCATAAATTTAGATGCCAACACCAGCAGAACACTAGTATGTGTACATTTTTCTTTTATATTTGTAATGCACCTTCTGTAAGAGACTTCATCCCAAGAAAGGCTACTTCTTCTGCATTCTTTCCCATGGGGCCTGGTGCAGCAAAATACAACAAAATGCAGCATCAATTGCCGGACTTTTGTCATGGCATACCTACCTGAGCTAATTCCAAATTACCGTGACCTTAATTTAAGGTCTGTTGTGGGCTCTGCCAATTGTGTCAGGGTATTTACCTACTAAATGACACCTCACTTTGACCTCTTTCTGTTCATGAAAAATGTCTATAGAACTGCAATGCATGGATGACAGTTTACAATTTGGAGAAGTCATGTTCTTTTAGTGAACAGAATCCAATAAAACTACTTCACATCTAGATAAGTATTTTCTTAAAGCATAGCCTGCGCCCTGCTGGGATTACTGTGAATAATAATCTCAATAAAGACTGCAAGGCTGCAGCAGGGGTCTTCAAAAAGAACTATGTTGCCTGAAAAGAATTAGATGTCTTAATTCAAAATTACTGTACAAATGTCATGGACAGAAAGCAACACACACCTTCTGGTATGCAAGGATGAGATGTCAAGTAAGGATGCACACAGAAGAATCAAGACAATGTACAGATTGGCACTCCACACAGCTCATGAGAAACGGAACTGGGCATCTGATGTTTGATGTCTGCTAAATGTAAGATGCCATGCTAAGGCAGTGAAAAAAACCCACCCTACTTTAATGTACACTGTATTCAGTGTGGTATTGACACTGTCGGTAAGAAGCAACTGTTCAGAAATTTTAAACAAGTAGTGTTTTAACCAAAAAAAGTGGTGTTTTAACCAAAAAAAGTGGTGTTTTAACCAAAACAAGTGGTGTTTTAACCAAAAAAAGTGGTGTTTTAACCAAAACAAGTGGTGTTTTAACCAAAAAAAGTGGTGTTTTAACCAAAACAAGCGGTGTTTTAACCAAAACAAGTGGTGTTTTAACCAAAAAAAGTGGTGGCAGGGGTAGGACTGGAGATCCACTACTTCCCACCCTTTACTATAATAATCTTCATTCCTAGATACATGTGTTATCCCAATTACAGGAAACAAATACCCAGAAGCGGGAAAAAGGCAGCTTTAATAAGTTAGATGTATCTTCCACGTGAATATAAGAAGGTGAAAATGAGTGATTAAGCTCAAGTGCTCATAATAGTTAGTTTACATTATGTGCATCAGTATTTGAAATGGGTTATTAATACCCATCACTGATACTTATACATGTCTAATGAAAATGAGTGATTAAGCTCAAGTGCTCATAATAGTTAGTTTACATTATGTGCATCAATATTTAAAACAGGGGTTATTTATACCCATTACCGATACTTATGCATGTCTAAGCCTACACAGGTGAAATTATTTTTAGGTAATTTGCAAAACTCAACCACTAATTTAAGAAACTGACTAATATTTAAAACAATTCATTAAATATTATGTCTTTATTAAGCGAGTTGCAATCACTACACAGCAAGCAAAAACGAAAAAGAAAAAGCAGAGCCAAAATGAAATCTAAGATCTTCTGTGTAGGAGACTTGTGGTGGCATCTTCCCATAAAAGTGATAAAGCCTACCTTCAATATCTCCCTGCTGGAATCCTAAGTTTCTCTGACCCTGTTTAGAACCTAGCCATGCAACCATTAACAAATAATACCGTTACAAAGCAACAAACACAAAACGTATAATATGATTTCTAGAATAACAGACCAATATACAAATTTAAAAGATGTACTGAAAATGCATTATACAAAATTTGGCATAAAATGAAGAAATCAGTGTTAGTTCTAGCTAAACCAATCTCTTAATATTTGATATTTGGGCTAAAAAATTACTAGTCCAGGGTTAAGCTGAAAAAAAATAAGGTGGCCATAGCCCATAGCCATATGAAGATTATAACCATAGAAACTGCATATTTTGGGCCAGAAAAAATTGCAGTAACTAGTATTAGTAGTAAGTGCTATGTCACTATCTAGTAATACATGAAGCTTTGGATCCTATATATATATATATTCCTTTATATACATATATATGTACATGTACTATGAATGACAGAAAGTTGAAATATATTAATCACACTCAAGACACCCATTTCAAATAATAAAGAACATACAAATGAAACACACCAACATCACAAGCATGTGAGATGCATTGTCAGCATGCTGTTACTTTTAATGATACAAGTAAAGTGCTATTAGATAATTATGATTAAAAACTTCCACGAGGTATGTATCATGCACTGTCCAAGTACTTTGTAGTACTTTCGAACTGGCAGCATGGTGCAACAAATGATGCAACAAGCTGAAAGCTACACTACAGTATCATCATACAGAAAGCAGACATCAAGGCCTCTGAATATGGCCAAGTACAAAGCAAGACAGAAGACCAAAACTGCTATAGCACATGAAAGCAGATGGGCATTTTTCCCTTAAAAAAAAGAATATTTTGGGGCTCATTTTTTAAATGTCTGGATACAAAGGCAGATTATTAACTACCCCAACCTACCCCTTCTTAAAAATTCCAATGAATGGTATCAATAAGACCTCTTTCTAACTCCCCTCCCCCACATTCTAGCAAACCACTGTAAACCATTAAGGCTCCATTGCTGCTTTGGGGATTGCAGATGTCTGTCTGATAAAGGTGGGTCATCTATCTATATGCTATTTTGTAGTCACCTCATAAATGCTATCACTTAAAATGCTATCAATATTTTGCCCACACTGCTCCTAGTCTACTCTGTCATTCAGTGTATCACTGCAGACATAACAAACTTATTACCTGTATTTGCTACAAGTCCATCTTTTGCTATGCTTCCCAATTCTGTCAGCATGCTTTGACACCACCTCATGGAATACACTATTAGCATTTTCAGAATGATACTGTTCTACCATACCAAACACTGTATGGAAGATGAACATATTTTATTACTTTCTTTGAATCTAGGTCCACATGTGTGTGCATGTGCATGCTGGTGTATACAAATGTGCACATGGGGGGCACACGAACCTGAACAGATATTAGACAGAATACATTTTGTTCTTCTATTTAATATCCATCCTGGTTCATGTGCCCCCCACATGCATAAAGGCACTTATCAAACAAAATGAGAATGCATATGCTTAAAAACTTAAACTGTGCATGCGCATCCACACACACACATACACACACAAACACACACAGTATTTTTTTCCTACCCACCTGACTGGGCATGCTTTTCAGTCTGAGAATCCTGCAGTGCTCTACTTTTGCCAGGGTAGCTTTGTTCGGAGGCGGGGGGCGGGCCCGAAAAGGAATCCATGCCACCCCTATGTGATGCTGGTGCAACTTCTGCAACATTTCCAAAACCTCAAATAATAACAGCAACTGTAATCTACTAATGTTCGGCAATGGTGGTGATGGTAATGCAAGCAACTGGTAGATAGTGACCATGCTGTATCACCCTATAATACCGATTACCACTACACAATACACATATACATGCTGTATCACCCTATAATACTGATTACCACTACACAATACACATATACATGCTGTATCACCCTATAATCCTGATTACCACTACACAATACACATATACATGCTGTATCACCCTATAATACCGATTACCACCACACATATACATATATTCAGATCAAATATAGAGACACACCATTTTCTATGAATTTAAGAGTTGCTGGCCTCTAATTGCAAGTTACTAAAGCTACCTTAATTTTCTAAAAAAAAAGAAAAGGTTTCCTGCTTGCTTACTACATTTGTTCATATCCTTCTTTAAAATCTGGTGTAGGTTAGTTTCAACAAGTATCACACTGCCGACCCTTATGTATTGATAACAACTACACCACAGAAGTCCACCAACACATTAGGCTAAGAAAATCGATAAGGGTGGTTAATATCTAGACCAGACTCTTCAGAAAAGATAAGTGACAAGGCTACTGTGTCCCGTCGCTCTAGATTAAAGTGCAACAAATGCCTCCTGGAGCAACCTCAAAGTTTTAGGGCACTGTGAATTATTTAAGTGAGAAAAAAACCCCCACATTTATCTTGAAATCTTGCACACAATTAAGGCAACAGAACACTAGAGAAACAAAATGTCGGAAAGTAAATTAATTACCTATGGCAGCTCCCTGAATTCCATTATTTTCACAACAAAAAATGTGCTTTGTACACTCCTTCCACTGCTGATGAGTTATGACTATTTTTCTGACAGCAGTCCTTCACCAGCCGCACAGCTACGCTCTACTAGGTACATGTGTGTACCAGAACATTTATAATTTTATCCAACCAAAAAACATGCACTACAGCTACTTGATAGTGTCAATATTCTAGCTGACATCTATTCCCTCAGTGGGCACCTGATAAAATCCCAAGCAAAGGACAGCTGAAGAACAGATAACTATATGGGGTAGCAGTAAGGTGCTTGCCACCATGACAGGCAAAATCATGGATTGCTGGTTTGTATCTAATCTCAAGCAAAACTTTTTCTCTGGATGTGCTGTTTCTTTACAGGGTTTCCTGTAAGGGATTCTCTCTACAAATTCAGCTTTCTTACCCAAATGGTAATGGATATACTCTTCAAAATAACAAATAAACCAGCTTCAAAATAACAAATCTAACATAAATTTAAGAAATTCAGTAGTTTCCATATGTGCATGCCTGAATTCAAATATACTATATAATATATATTATATTATATATTATATATATATTATATACTACAATAGTGCTACTCTATGCTTTTTTATGCTTGTTTGAGGGAAATCATCATCATTGTAATCATAATAATCATCAGCAGCATCAATGCTGCAATTATTTAAAAAAAAATTAAAACAGTGCAACATGAAAATAACATTGAATAGTCTGACAAAATACTGATAACAGCTAAAAACATGTGAACTTTATAACCTGATTTAATGTAACAGTATGTGGTGTACAAAATGCAAGCTGGTATTAGTAAAATCAGTACATGTACACACAGGCGTCATTCATTCATGCATGCATGCATATAAGATCACACACGTGCATGAATGCATGTGCGCACACACACACACAGAGATTAAAAAAAGGAAAACTTAAGAAAAAGAAAAAAACTGTGGGCTGGGTGGAGGCCACGAATAATCTTAGCATACTTCAACCAGTGTCACTGTCTCAGACTTTGTCAGTTATAATCGGCAAAGATCCATCATTCAATGGCTCAAAAGCAAAAAAAAAATGCTAGATCCTGCACTCAAAAAGAGAAACATTTCTGTTGTTCACTTATGTAGCATCTGGTGGCAAAACTATTTGTTCTTCTATTTCTGATCGTAATTGACTTTGAACTACAATCTGTTCTCAATCATAGCTTTATAACATGTTCATGTATACAAATTTTTCTATTGCACAATTTGAAGTTGTTAGTTCTGACTTCGTTCTTTGTATGCATAAATGCATATGCTGGGTGTGCTGGAAAACAAGGAGATGCCTTAATGAATGCCATGCCCATCTTTAAAAATGTCATACCAAAAAGCATAAATCAATTATTTATTGCTGCTAAGTCTCCAGACCTGTCCTGGGAGTCTGGGACAATTCTGTTGGGTAGAAAATAAGAGGAAGAGGTTTCCCACTAGTGCAAGTATCAGTATAATTATCAGCTCATGATATACCTCTTGACAGAAAAAAAGGTCCATGCACTGTATTTTTGTGTGAGTGAATGACTCCATTAGTGAACAAGTGACAGCAACACTGTGGTTATTAAGTGGATCCAATCACACCATTTGAGTGTCCCTTAAATGTCATGCTATCATGCCAATCCACATTTTTAAGGGGTGGGTGGGGTAGTACTATTATATAGTGTACAACCATGATATAAACTAATTGTATAAAATCTGGCAGTTGGTGTATGGTACAGTTAGTGTTAGTCCAGTTTCTCATAAACTAGTTTCTTGATTGGCCACTCCAATTTATTTCATCTGTATAGACAAGATCTACTTTAAGATATGCAGAGCATGCATTTTTTAAGCCCTCAGAATGAAGCTACAGAATGGAGTTTGACATATTTTAACAGATCCTGGTTGTCAATTGTTCAACATCAAGTGAGTAGTTATGGTCATCCCATGACAGAGGGAAGGTAAAGCGACGGAGGGAAGATAAAGTGATGAAGGGTTCTGGGGGAAATAGGAAAGAGGAGGAAACTGCTGCATCTGGAGAAAACCTCCCAGTCGCCAGCCTTCTGAACAGGTGCCACATGCACAGAAAGCATGTGTGGACATGGGTTCTGAACCCATGACACTTTGTATCCACAAGAAATATGTTACTGCTATGGGTCATCCTAGTGTGATATCTTGACTCAATGCACCAAAGTGATTGTCATTAAAAATGCTTGTTTTCATGATCCTTTCAGCGTTCTAGATTTTCCAGATTAAGGTACGTGTATATATTGTTTTGGAATATGAAACACTGGTATTGTAAGAAACCAATTATGATACAAAAGTAATAAAACATACATACATGCATGTAGTTTGATATCTACACACTAAGTGAAGATGGGTGGAAAACATAAAAACATGAGACACTGCTATGGGTCTGATGCGTAGTGTGATTTTATGGCAGTGAGGCAGGGAGGTTTTTGGTGAGGTAGACAAACACGTGTACATGAAAAAATGTATTTATACCTGAAAAACCAGTTTCTGATTATATCTCTAAACAATATGACCTTTGTGTGTGTGTGTGAGAGAGAGAGAGAGAGAGAGGGTGTGTGTGTGTGTGCATGTGCCTGCCAAGTTTGTGTACATGCAAATAAAACTTTCTCATTTACTGCAGCTCTTTCAAATGTATCACCAAAACATTTCTTGCTCACAAAACTATTTAGGCCATTTCAGGTTTGTTGCAAAGGCGTGAAACAGGTGTGTTTACTGGAAACTAAGCATAAATGAGGAGGTAGCTGCTAGGCTAATAAACTCACATTATGGTGTCTAGCGAGTGATCGTCAAAAGTATACAAGCACGTACTCACCTTCCATTTCGTGCGCTTCGAAACCAATAGGGGCCACGCCCTTAAGGGAGGTGTATCCTTCAACAGGCGCGTCCATTTAGGGGAGGGTGGGAACAACTGATCTTGAAAACACAATATTTTACTTTTCACTTCCTGGGTAATTGCGTAGGTGGAAGTTTTGCCAAGCATCCATAACACTGTATTACACACAACACAGTTTGCGATAGCCTATGGTTACGTACGACCGTGTGCGTTGCCATACATCTGATGCCGTCATCAAACGTTTACCACCTTTGACATACTGCATTAGTACATAGGTTCCATCACGTTGACGGAATGGAGAATTAAAACGGCAACAAGCACCTTTTGTAGTAAATCGACTGCATAGAAACCCATCTGGTCTAAGGTGTAGTAATCTGCACAAACCCTGAACAGAAAATGAATGAGCGCAGGCCTGATCGAGTGTACTGACAAACTCGCAGTCAGGCAATGGCACAAGTGGCAAAGCCGAGACCGACAGAACACCGATAAACAAGAAAACGTATCGAGAATAATTGCAAGCAGCTCAGATAAAGATCATGCCTTTTCGAATCTGTTCTTAGTGACAAGCTAATCATCTGAAAGTGATGCCACCGTATTATATAATCCGATGTAGGTGACGCCTGAGGCGATATCTCCCGCAATAGCCTCCACACACAGCAAACAGATCGTCTGCTTCAATGTGGAGTTGTCTATCTCGAAGTTACAGTGGTGCAGTGGCCTAGAGGGCGCTCTTCGCTTCTGCATGTGCTACTGTTAGTGTAATGCTCCGACATATTGCGCAACAAAACACTCCGGAGTTTTTTCCCCTTTGCTTGGTCAAATCTGGTTTAGTAGTTCGCCAAATGGTCGTGCATATTTATGCGACGCATGTTCAACCGGGTAAAAGGGGCATTACTAGATCTTCTCTACAACGGTAGCAGAAGAGACTCTGAGGGGCGAAATCTTGCTAAAAACCTAATGCCACACCCACACGATTTGCCAGTCCTAAAAACTCAAGAAAGAGTAAGAAAGAAAACTTTACGACTGACACCCTGAAAATAGCTCGTTGTTGACACACCTTAATATTTGTACCCGAGTAAGATCGGACAGGTTACCGGGCTGTGAAGACACGAGACGAGATGATTGGTTAGAGAATGGGCTGTGATAAAAAGCCTAAGTTCAGCCACTCCAACATGCAAGGCGATTTCAATAGGCCAAATAGAAATACTCGGCCCGAATTTCTTATTTAAAAAACAATATTAAGCTGTAGGAGCAGGACATCGACTTATCAAAACAAAGCAAAAAAAAAAACAATGAAGAGACGGAGTATTATCTCAAACCACCACTATTCCCCCAACCCCCATAGAGGTCTGGCCAGCAGTTACTTGCGTAACCAAATCGTCCGCCTTAAGTCGAGTAATGCAGTCAAACCACCTTCAACAGAATTTGCTTACTTACGGTTCACCCAATTTCCTTCACCCGGGGTGGGTGGGTGAGTGGGGTGTTAATGGAACATCATATAAAACACAAAACAAGCATTTCAAAGATTAGTTACTCCATAGAGTAAGTACATACGTCGAACCAGGATCAAATCTTATATACGTACACATACAGATCCTTGCTTCACTCTGCTGAATGAAGAATACTTGTGTGAGGGTGCGCGCATGTGTGTGTGTGTGTGTGAGAGAGAGAGAACTGGGGGTAGTCCCAACACTCCATTTTGTGCTTAATCGTCAAAATAAGACTTGCTTGTTCTAGTTGTCGCGTCGACTCGCGCCCCTTTCATAAGACTGGGCTGCATGGTCAGCCAGTGGAGACTTTGCTGTACCCGATGACAGTCGAATATACACCTGCTGCTAAGAAGGCAGTGGGAGGCTGGGACACCGAGTCGTATTCACACATACATGGACGTATATGCACGCAAGCATCCGCCCGCACGCCCCCCCCCCCCAACGTACAGAAGGTGGGAGCGAGGGCTACGACGTAAACAACTGTCCTACTTTCAATACTTCATGCGTGACGTTTAGATCTGACGTCATCGTGACGTCAAAACAGGTAGGAAAACTGCGTCAATGTATGTCAGCTCGACTACACGAATTTCAATGCGTATTACGAGTGTTGCAGACTTGACGAAGACACCCGACTGTTCAGCTCATGGAATTATTGGGTCTAGCGTCTTGTGGCTTCACATTCTTCCTACTAAGTCTGCCGACTCGGCCATGATTCTGGCTGAAGCAAATGATTCAAGATTTCAATCTCTTCTACCGGTCCACCGGCATCTGCCCCCACAGGAAATTCTTAACATCCTCATCACCGCCATCCTCTGCTTGGTTGTTGGGGTAGCAGCGGTGGGAAATGCAATCCTGCTTTTCGTCATCTTGCACAGCAAAGAGCATCGGCACAAAAGCGACTTCTTTATCGCGTCTTTCGCCGCTGCTGATTTCCTCATGTGTGTCGCTGTGTTCCCTCTCTCCATGATGTATCAGCTCCACGGCATTTGGAAATTTGGAGATTCAATTTGCAAGTTCTGGACCGTCATGGATGTGGCGCTGTGCGCAGTAGCCATCTACTCCATGTCGGCTATCTGCATGAATGTGTGTTTTCACGTAAGACAATCCTTTCAATGTCTTCACCAGTTCATGCAAACCAGGATATGTTATATTATCGCCGCCATGTGGCTTTTTTCCTTCTTTATTGCCGCTTTACCGGTGATATTGGGTTACGAACTGGTAGCGTCTGAAACGCAGTTCGCTATCTGCCTCTTCAATGAACCACATGCCCACGCCCTCATCGTCACTATTGTGGTGTTCGTCGTTCCGGTCATCTGGACATCTGTCCTCTACGGCGACCTGCTGACCCAATACTTGGACTACGTGAGATTTCGACAGGCCAACGCCGACCAGCCGCAGCTAACTGTCATCCAGCACGGCCTCTTCACTGTCACCAACTACACCGACGCTATTGTCACAACGGGTGTCAAGCTAGGGATTTTCTTCTTCAGCTGGGCGCCCTATTTCGTGATCAAGGTCCTGTACGCATTTTGCCGGACCTGTGACAACCATACCGCCGACTTCGTCGCCATATGGCTGCCGTACCTCAGCTCCTGGGTCACCCCCTTCATCTACGGCATGTTGAACAAGCGCGTGCACGAGCGCATGAAGGAGCTTTGCGGATGCTGCAAAGGGGGGCACCAGAGGCAGGGCGCTTTATCGAAAGAGTCAGGGTCATGGCAACTGCAAGAAGCAAAGAGGTCGATGTCGAGTATTCGGAACGAGAATCTGTCGTCCGCGGAATCTGGAGGCAGCATGCTGATGGACAAACAAAGCACATCCAACACCAGAGAGGAATACACACTGACTAGGAGCAACATCCAAAGAGACCAGACAAACTTCTCCAGGAACCAACCACATGGGCATCCACCCGAAGGACCGCAAAAATTTAAATCAGGAGAAACTGAAGTACGTTGTAGTTACCAATTCTGCAGCCAGAGAGAAAGTGCTTTTAAAGTCCCATCTGATCTTTTCCCTTCCTGGAAAAAGAAAAACAGAAGTGGCAAACTCTTGCAGTGCCAGAAAAACGCTGCTGACATTCTGAATACCATTGTCCAGGCGCTTGAAACTGGTGGTACAAAAGAACAGACCACTACAAATAAGCTAGATTCTGGGAATGTCCTTGGGGAAATCAAAGAATTTTTAGATAACAATAAAGGTGATTGTGCAGAAGACAAAAATATCTTGTATCCAGATGAGAAATCCAAATCGGGATGGGAGTGTGAATACCCTGCCACAGATAAAAAGAGAGATGTCACTGTTGCAAAGATGGCGCCACGCAAGCCTTGGCGGTCCGTCCACAGTAGGAAAGCAAATTTCCCTTTTAATGCTCAAGCATTGCAGGCTACAGACATATACACAGTGACAAGGCCGCTTGCTTCCACCTCCAGTTTCAGGGACCACGAGACACATATGTTAAAAGCAGAACAGCTCAGCCTGTCTGAGGTAGGCATATGCCCTTCTGCCACAGAGAAAAGACCCTACAACTTGTACAAAGCACATGAAAAATGTGCTGGCAGTATACAGAAGCTCGCCTCCAATTGTAACCAGGAAGCAGCTAGTCATAAAACTCACAAGCACCTTAGCAATGAGCTGAGTGGGGCCATAGTTTCAGAGACCTTAGACCTGTCCAGAAAAGCAGGAAGTTCTTACACTACAGAACTATTTGCAGCTAATGGCATGCATCAACAACCAGAACATGGCCATCACTTTTACACATCAGATGACAACTCCCAAGAAGACAATGACAACCCAATGGAACTGACAAGCAGTGATGGAAACACAGAGGCAGAAAATTCATTCTGGGGATCTATGACACTGAGGCCAAGTTCTCGAAAACGCCGGAAACTGCGGGCCAGGACTTTTGAGAGGAGTCAGAACACCAAGACCAACATGGACATCACAAATTCGGCCAGTGATTCAAGTGGCATGTCCTTTAGTACTAGTCCTCAGGGACTTCTTGCCAGAATATTGCTATCCTCTGAGTTCGGAGCTAGCACTAATAGCTGTAGGGTACAGACCTCAGATTCCTCATCCATAGATAGTGAAGATGCAGTATGCAGCTCGGACTCCCACCTTTCTTGTAGGTGTTGAAAAATGTCAAAATGATGTTTGGCATGCACAGTTAAAAAATGAATGTGCTACCACAAGCCAAACCCCCTCCTTCCTTCAATTCTTTAACCTAACAAAGCAACATTACATAAACTGAAATTGTGAAAATTTGATGTCCATATGTTTCCTCCTCTCACTGTATATCTGGTTTTAGACTGTGACCCAAGATTTCTTTCAGACAGCTTTCATAGGCTACATGTTGTTCATCTATTAGATTACATGTTATTCATCTACAGAGAAAGGATTAATGGTATCACATTCAGTTGCTGGAAGATATGGTGAGAGTTCTTTTCAAGTGCAACAAAAATAGACCGATTAGGAAATCACCAAGACTACCAAGGAACTTTCCACACATATACCAGTTGTTAGAAATAAATGGGAGTGTCACTATACACTTTTTAAAAGACTTATCCATCTCGTGTAAGGTCAACTCGACTTTTTTTCAACTTGACCAGTCAACTCGACCACCATCTCAGACTGAGTTGGCCACTGTTTAGGATCAAATTGACCACTGTCTGAGATGGACTCAATTGTTGCCACTGGCTCTCTCTTGATAATACAGTTTGCAATACAGTTATATTGTTCACAATTTTCTCCCCAAGAGCTAGTTATGTTCTTGCTTATCTCAGCATGCATGCAAGATAACAAGTTTAATCATCATCATCATCAGCTCATACTTTCCTCATTTTTTAGGATTTCCTGCACTTTCTGTTTGTTCAGCACACAGCACAAACCACACCCATTAGTAATAGTATATAGTAATAGTGAAGGTGTTTCTGTGACAATTCGTTGGGCAAATTTCGAGTTTCCCATGTTGGTCACAATGCCATCCAGCACTAATGAGATGCTATTGCAACTTGCTTTGTAAGATCAAAGAGAATTCCAAGTAATGTCCTCTTTCACTCTCACCCCACCCTTTGAACTGACTTCAGCTTAGAACAAAGAAGCAGTGGTTGTTTAACTGCCCTGTAGCAACCACTTTAGTTTTATATGCCTACTAGCACTACCCAGAGAAAATGTAGAGAGAAATTCACTGTGATATAATCTAACATATCATGCTTCCAGGATAAAACTATTTCCAAACTATCTCCCATGCGCACGCACTACACATTCAGAATTCGGAAGTCATGAAATAATGGTCTATCAGCTAAAGTAATGAGATTTTATCTAGTTCTCCGGACACACTTTCAGGAACACAAAGTGTACATCAGATGCACTATTCGATTTGTAGAAGAATCTCAGTTAC
This sequence comes from Lanistes nyassanus, assembly GCA_004794575.1. Taxonomy (NCBI): domain Eukaryota; kingdom Metazoa; phylum Mollusca; class Gastropoda; order Architaenioglossa; family Ampullariidae; genus Lanistes; species Lanistes nyassanus. Next base: position 21,534 of record SMGT01005582.1, read on the forward strand.
GATGAGCATTCAGACATGCACCCCATGTATGAAGCTAGCAACACTGTGCACCATGAACTGTTGGGAAAGTGGGGAATGAAAATGATCCCTTCAGCAAAACTATGTAATGCTGGTCGAGTTGGACAATGTCTGAGTTGACAACTGGTTGATTTGACCATGGACCACCTATCCCACAACCAAAAACTTTAAAAAAGCTGCTGGTGACTTAGATGTTGGTTTACAGAAGAACCTTTGGATATTGGCTGAAAGAACTTTTGATATTAGCTGACAAAAGAACCTTGCAGTATGAACAGCTCAATGGAAAGGAAATGTATGGTTAATATTTGGTTATAACAAATCATTTGAAAATAATGATCTTGATGAAAGATGTATGTAGGACCAATCGGCACATGCCTTTTAGTTTAAGAAGAAAACTTTGCACATTTGTACAGCTACAGTGTATCAGGCAAAAAATGGCTGGAAGCACAAAATAAATTTATTAAAATGCTTTTTTAAAAAAAAACTATTTTCCTTTTTGTATGGTGACTTTTGACTCGAGATCTAGTTTTGAGGTACCTTGTCAATTGAAAAGGAGATAGGTCTGTGCATAGGCAGGTGGTTATTTAAGGAATGACTTGTGAACAAAACAAACCATATTCTGTGGTATCACATCATTTGATGGTGTTCACACATCTTCCCCAGTTCAGCAATTCGGCTTTCAAAGCGGACTGTATTGATTACATAACGATAACCACATCATGCAACTTCATGGTTTGCACACGTTGAGTGGTTTACACTTTACAACCATTCATAATAAGCAAACGCAGCTGTCAAATTGTCCAGCGCTGCCGTGTGCACTTCATCATGTTGTCTGACCAAGTTGACATCAGTCAGTGTGATCTCTGCCAGCGGGGGTGCACGACCGTATCTTCATAAAATTGCCCGTACTCCACGGCTTATGCAGTCCAAAATCATTTGCTTGTAAAGAAAACAAAAATATGTACACTCAGAAGTTTAAAAACAACTCTGATTTGTTTACAGTGACGCTACAGTGTTCACAGACTACATTGTATGATTGTTGAGACTAATGAAATGAGAGTACGTTATAAACTTTCTCGCAGCACTACGAACGAACCGAGTCATAGCAAACATTCCCTGATCAGTAATCGGCTTATCAATGCGTCGCCCCCTCAGACATTGTGAGCCTCGACGTTTATTCAGTAAGTTTAACTCACCTGCGGATTATCTGCAGGACGCTTTCTGACATTAAGTTTACAACTACGTTGTACCAACGATGTGTAGATATGTCCCCTACATATGTTTGGTTTTACTAATATCAAAATTCCCGCATTTAGGCCAATGGGAGCGAAGGGAGGCTACTTACAATATATTATGAACTATAATGGCTGACGGCTCCAAGTTAGATGTCAACGCATCTTCCGTAAGCGATATTAGTGACAATTCATTCTTTCTAAAAAGGGAAATCCGGCCAAAATTGTACACTTCTTTTTACTTGTTGGAATCTGTGCAATGAAAGAAAATCTAAGTTTTATTTTTAAGCATCTTCAGATGATCGATCCAAAGTAATCCACTGCTCTAGAAAAAATGATTTAATGATGATGAATATCGATGTCGTTTTGGAGGCTTTCCAAATTATCTGCTGTAACTTTTTTTTAATTTTCATGCTTATACTTGTATTATAAATACAGTTTTTTTAAATATTAGACGGCACAATGTATGAAGGATACATTTCTCTTTTTCACAAATAAAATTCAGCTTCTTGAAGTTCTTCAGTTCTTGTTCTTGGTTGTATATCATATGTGATATGGTTGAACAATATAGATCATAATGTTTATTATATTCATATTGTCAACTCTGTTGAATTTCAGCTCGTAGACTTGAAAGCAGAACTTTTCAGAAAGCAGGAAGAATTTAAACAGTTGAAACTCCGTAACAGTTCCGATTTTGTCAAAGGCAGAAAGGTAGAAAAGGTATGTTATTGCTAATAATATACTGCCCAATTGTGCCCCAAATTACGTCTTGATCCCAATGTTCAACAATATACAGAATAACTTTTATCTGTCCTCTGTAAAATTTAGAAAAAAATAACAGGCTTTGATTAAGCAGTTTCCCAGTTGTGTACATTTCTATCTTAACTTTTTCAAACTTTACAGCATGGAAGGCCAGATATTTGGAGCAAGAAGAATGCAGGAGTTTCTCATCGATCTCAGAGAGACCAACAGCAAGCAGAAGAGGACGAAGATGTCATGGAGAAGTCAAGGTATCAATAGTTCATTATAGTCATGTGCGCGAGTTTGGAAGCTTTTTTCAGTTTTGGCTCAGTATTTTTTTCAGTAAGTATGCCCAAAAGGGCATCAAACTTTTTTAAAAAATTATCATTATTATCAGTACTTTACAGCAGTAGTTAAGTTTTTAACTTATCAGCTTGGATTTTTAAAAAATAGTAAGCGTTACAGTAGTTTTACTTTATACACTAATGTTCTTGTTTCAGAAGAGCAATGGAAGCTAAATCACAAATCTATGACAAGATGGCTTCTAGTTCTGACATACCAGGTAAGAAACTGTAGATGTATGAAACAAAAATGAACCACCATATAATTTGTAAAGAAGCAAACAGAAGAATAATAAGTGCATGTACATATAATCGGTAGGTTATAGATTTATTTAGACTATGGCAAGGTATTGTTAGCACATTGATCTTTCCGGCTGTATACTTTCACAAGGCTGAATGCAGGCGTAAAGTGTTCTCCTTCAGATGCTTTTACCCAGTTCAAGGAATTCTCTCTAATAACTTGTGGTTGGGTGTTTGGTTCATGTAAGATGCATCACAGTTCTTTAATTATTTATTCTTTCATTTGCGTGGGATTTAGGGGACGGTAGATTTGACATTTGGGTGGTTTTCGACTCATGCTTTTCAGTCATTTGTTGCAATCAGATAATGTGATCTTTTTAACGGAGTCAAAAGCTTCATGAAGATAGGATATACAACATCTTAAAATGCACGTTACCCTGTCTCTTAGATGACGATGGAAGTGAAGGCTATTTGGTTGATTTCCAAAAGAAAGCCATAGACAGGATTGTGGAAAAAAGAAAAGAGTCTGAAATCTCAAGCCAAGACAGAAATTCAGAGATCTCTAGCGCAAATGTGGGCAGTGGATCAGATGAGGATATTGAAGATGAGCTGCCTCCACCTGGTGCTGAGCCAGATGAAGAATGGTGAGGAACTGTTAAAAAAAAATCTTACAAAAGTTTTTCAACACTGGAGATGACACTGTTCACTGTCTTTTCAGTGTAAGTGTTGTTGGGTGAAAGCTTCAGTGGTTGTCACCTCAGTTTTCTTATTGTTTAGCTTTGATGTGGATGCTGTTAGGCTGGGCTGTATGTTTTGGTTTTGTGGTGCTGACATAGGTGACAGTTTTACAAAGTACTTTCTCCTGTACTTGCTTATATGTGCACCTATTTAAAAAAATCTTTGTGATTTCTATTTGTGAATACCTGTGATGAGCATTAATTCTGTTTTCAGGGTTGATTACATAGACACATTTGGAAGATCAAGACGATGCATGAAGAAGGATCTTCCTCACCTGGAGAAACAAGAGAGAATTTTGGGAAAGTATGTTTAGACTGATACCTGTCCCACTTTTCTTCTTTTGTCATTTGTCATTTGGCTTCAGAAATTTAAAGATAGTTAAAAAGACTACTGACTTCGGTATAGTTTTTCTTGTTTGCTGTTGTATGTCCACCATCTGAAATTATAAAATTTATTTGTAAGTTTTGAACATGAAAAGAAGTTGAGGTAATGTGTAATTATAATCTTGTTTTTATCTTTTAGAGGACCTTCTCAGGTGGGGCTGAAACTAAAGGCAGATGCCCCAACACTCTTGTCGGCCGACATGAGGAGAGAGCTACACAGACAGAAGTGGGAACAGGAGATGGAGCAAGCTCAGCATGGCCCAGTGCATTATTCCAACGTTCAGTTTGATGGTGAATTAGACTCATGCTTGGTGTGAATTTCTAAAATACAGATCAGTAGAAAGTAATGGGGGTGGTTAAAGGTGCTTTTCTTTGCGAGGCCCCTGTGCTTGATGAGAAAGCCTGAAATTGTACATGGTTTTCACGCATTGAAATTTCTTCTGTGGATGTGTGAATAAGGAAGTGGATACATTTGGTCTGGCATGAGACCATTATTATGAATGGGTTGCTGATGAAAGTGAGATATACCTTTTTGCAAAGTAAAATTGTTTGGTCTTTTATTCTGCTTTGAGCCCCCTTGCATTTTTGTCAATGTGCAGAGATCCGTACGCATGGTGTTGGCTACTACCAGTTTTCCAAAGATAGCAACTTGCGAGAGGAACAGATGACTGCTTTAAATAAACTTCGTGAACAGGTACTTCTGGAGTTGTTCTGTTTCCCTGGTTTTCTTAGCTAAATTTCCATCTGGCAGTCCGAAATTAACTGTACAAGTTGTGCACTTCAGTATTTGTCAGTCTTTCTGATCATTATTGTATGAAAATAGTTATAGTTGATACTGATAGATTATTCTGACTCTGCAAGCACTGAAATATTTTTGGAGGATGTAGTGGGAAATTTTGTTTTGCTATGTTTGTTTACTTAATAATAATGAGTATTTGAAAGGCACCAAATCTTATAGTTCAAGGCGCACACACTCGGACACATATACAATGCAACGTGCATGCAGATGGTAGTACACACGAGCTACCCCTGAGCAGGCACAAACAGGACAGGATAAAATGTGTTGAGGGAGAGAAAGGTTTTGAGATTGGATAGGGCTGAGAAAGCTATCGTCAGCATTATGAATGTTCAGCATTTTCTAAGACCTTGGAGTGGAAGGAGAGGTTGGAAACAGTATGTTAAGGTCATTGGGTCAATGTCATGAGGTTTTTTTTCAAGAGGGTGTAGGATGGGAACTTAAAGATGCTAGGAACATATTCATTAGCATAGAGAGGGGTTAATGATGTAGGTAATGAAGGAAAAAGAGGTTTGATCGTCAAGAAGCTGATGAAGTGTAGAGTTGAAGTGTACAGCTGGATCTAGAGAGGGTTTAGAAAGGAAGTGCACTGCATCAGAAATAAGACTTGAGAAACTGTGTGAGGTCGAAGTTAGTGACGGGTTTGTCTGTTTGGTGTCAGGATGATCAGGTTCATTACAATGAATGTTAAGATCTAAAAGAAAAACAAGTGACTGCCGCTTGGAGGATAAGCCCAGATTAAATGTAAAACAAGGGAACTGTACCAAGCTAGAAAGGGACAAAGACGAAGACAAGCTACATGTTTCGGGGCACTACCCCTTTATCAGGACGACACAAAAACGACAAAAAAACGAAAAGGAAAAAGACTTATCTGCAGTAGAAGTGGCGCGTAGGCTGCATAGCAGGAGAATGACCAGGGGACAGTGAGTAAGAAAGGTTAAAAAGAGGTTAAAAAGGCTGCCCCTCTTTTTAACCTTTCTCACTCACTGTCCCCTGGTCATTCTCCTGCTATGCAGCCTACGCGCCACTTCTACTGCAGATAAGTCTTTTTCCTTTTCATTTTTGTGTCGTCCTGATGAAGGGGTAGTGCCCCAAAACATGTAGATTGTCTTCGTCTTTGTCCCCTTCTAGCCTGGTACAGTTCCCTTGTTTTACATTTAATTTGGATGTTAAGATCACCGAGAATTACAAGTTTACCAGGGAAAAAGCAGTAATGGACAAGAAGTTGCACAAAGTAGGAGAAAAACATGTAAATTGCATTGAAGGGTTACCGATGTCTTTACTTTTTAACCTACAGACACTGGATGGACGACTCCGAAGTGAGAGAATAAAAGAAAAACGGAAAGCAGCATTAGATGCTCGTCTTGCCAAAGTCAAGCAAAGACGAAAAATGAAGGATGGGAGTCTGCCAGAAGAAAACAGTGCCGGTAAGTTTGTTTGCTATTATTTTTCTGGCATCATTATTGACTTCGCTGAGGTTTAAGAATGTCGACTTGTAGCAGATTCTATTGTTTCTTGGCAACACATCTTATGGATGTAATAAGCATATTTTCCCTTACCTTTGGATAATAACACTTCTGCTAAAATAACACAGGAGAGAAACAAGAGGAAATAAAAGTGGATGAGAAACCAAAGCCTAAACCTGAGCCTGAACCCATTGTACGTGATGACAGCTGGCGCCAAACTGCACCTGTTCGAGAATGGGATAAGGGCAAAGAGAGTAAGTATGACCACCATAAACATTTGTTGGATTTTCATCTTTACAAAAACCCAAAAAACTTTAAGTAGTTGCTTTCATGAGGAGTGCCATTCAATCTGAAATGTGAAAAGATGCAGTCTGATATGTACACATAGGCAGTCTGATATGTACACATCATCTTTGTGGTGTTGCTTTTGTGGTTCTGAGCCAATAATAAGTTCTGGGAATGCCAGACTTATTGTGCATTAACCATTGTTTGCTTTTGACAGAGATGCCACAGTGGAGTGAGAAGCGATACATGGAGGGCAGGCGAAATGAACGTCAAGAAGAGTTTGCACCACCCCAGTTTTACTATGATGGTCAATCCAAGACAACTCCTCGAAGTGCACCACAGCTTATCACGAAATTAGAACAAAGAGCAAAGTTGGGTAGTGGTGACATAAAGACAGCATCCTGCATGGTAATGAAGGAAGGAAATTTGGAAGCCATGCTACTGCAGATGAGGGACTCTTCAACAGCTGCAGAGTCTGGTGGAACCAACACAAAAGATCAGTTTGCCCCTGCTATAGCTGATGTAGATCTTTTAACTATCCCCTTACCATCTAACAGTTTTGGAGACAAGGAATGCAGTGTGGGATCTTCTGGCAATGACAATGGACAATCAGTACCCAGATTTAGCGAGATGCTGCCTTCCCACCCAGGTGAAACGTCTGAATGTGGCATTGGTGTGTGCCAAATGCAGTCTCAGGCGCCAAGTTCGGTCATGTTTGATTTATCGGTTCCACCACCAGGCTGGCAGCAATGCCAGCCTCTTGGCAGCAACATAACAATACCTAGTTATCCACTAGAGACAGATACCTCGGAAGGCTTTGGAAATCACTCGAACTTCCCAGAAGCCAGCTCTGGCTTCTTGTATCCATCTCAGCAAGGGGTTCTGATGGCCCAGTCAAAACAGCAGGAGCAGCAGCAGCATCGATCTTTTCACCGCGATCTTGGGTCAGTTCATGGTAGCAGCACCCAGCCTCGAATAGCTGGGTCCGCAGACCAGAAAACTGCCATTGTAGACAAACGCTTCATGCAGAACAAAGAGGCCTCCGAAGCAGACTTGTTGGGTTTCAGTCTCTGTGAATCAGAAGATACACTCATGCAGGTCAAACCTGTCTCCTATCAGTCTGGGCAGTTTAGAACACCATCTGCCTCCTCTTCGGGTAGTTCTGACATGAAGGGAGATGGTGGCATCTCAAACACTTACAATGCCATTGCAGATAATAGTACTGAAATAAACTCTACAGGTGAAGCATCCCTTGGTTTGCCAGAGGACTGGAGCAAAGGACAGAAGCCAGCTGTTGTCCAGACAGAAAGTGTCGTTTTTGGTGTGCCCGATTTCTTGCAGCCTGCAGCTGGAGTGGAAGCCAAGGCGTACGAGCCGGGCAGTTTTATGGCGGCAAAGGTAGCAGCTGCAGAGCGTGCAGAAGAGGCTTATGAAGCAGCTCGTCAGAAGAAGTCCTACAGCAGTGCACCTGTGTTGTACAAAAAGCCACCAACTTCTACCTGTGATGAAAAGTAGATGATGCTGCTGGGACTACTAGCACTCAACATTCTGAAAGGAATATGCAGACATTCCCTATCCACTTTGCATGTAAACAGATTAGGAGGGTCAGATATTTGATCCTGGTGTGGGCTGATGGTCTCTCATGGTTCCTCACACATCCACGAATTCACGCACATGCAGATCTTTCCCGATTCTAGTTAAAAACAAACTGCTCAATTTATGCAAGATTATTACTTTACTGATTTCATATTCATGACACATCAAATGTATGTTTACCATGTGGAGACGATCTTTTACAAATCTCTTCTAAGATCCAGCAGGAAACAATTTCACATCTTGCATACATTCACCATCAGTCATAGATACAGACATCTTGAACCACTTGCAACACAGCTGCAGATGCTGTAATTTCCTGCTCGAGCATTAGCATATGGTGTGACTCTGAACCTAAAAAAATGCACTAGCAAGGTATAAGGAATTTAGTATTCATGTTTTATGTATTCATAAGATTGCACTGAATAGCCATCATTAAAGCACCACAAAATGACCTATTTAGTGTCATGAATTTTTTTCGGATGACCATTCTTTATACAAGAATGTGTGTTCCTTTGTGTGTTTGCTGTTATTAAGACATGGTCCATTTGAATAGTATCTTGGTTGTCTGATTTCTGGTATGATGGATGAACGACGTGACCACACTTTCTGCCTATTTGTACCTTTTGTAAACAAAACACTACAATTTTCCACTATGAAACTGAAAATGTGTTGTTTTGTGGAGAAGTGTGAAGTTCATCTGCTTGTTTTCCACAGTAATGTCCTGTGCCTTTATCGTTCTCCATCAAAGCAGCTACTAACATGCCTGATGCACCATCTTGAAAAAAATCTAACATTGTCTTTATGATGATGCAGGGTGTGACGAGTCTGTGCTTTCCTCCTCTTGCCCAGGCTGTGCCGATGTCGTGGCTTCTATTTCCTGATACTCTTTCTGTAATTCATCCATAGTTTCTGTGGACATGCAAAACCAGTTGGTACTCATGTGAAGGGAAATGTGTGAAGTGATTTGCTTATTTCATATGCAAAGAAATATAGACATTCTGAAAGAAAATATGACTGTGAAAATGGAGTCATTCATGAAATGGTCATGGTTAAGAAGAGCCTAATTAAGGTTCATCCTAAACGTGCTAAATTGGAAGGATTGGAAGTACGAGTTCTTTATGAAGTTCAAAAAGCTTTAAAAAGCTTGACATTGATTTACTTGCCTGACATGGGAAAATTTCTAAATGCCAAACAGCAGTAAGATTTATTTCCCCTCTACAAACTGCTTTGACCATGCTGGGAAGATTCTGCTGTTGTTATTGCTAACTGACTATGAATTTTGATGGGTAAGTAGGTAAAGATCGTTAAACATACATAGAAGGCCCCAAACTGTCAAATTGACATTTACTTTTGAACAACACTGCTCTCACTCTGTCAACACTTTGAAAACTGTAACACAAGACCAACTTTCACAAATGGTCATAAAAGTATAAACTATCCTTAATGTTTTGCAAAAATGTGTCCTTAATTTTCATCCTAAAGATCAAAGTGGGACGAATATCTTTTAAAACTAACCTCGCAGGTAGGATATAAATATGAAAGGCCTAAAAGTTAATTTTGCTATGAACCCAAAAGACCATCTCACTTACTTTTTGCTTGATTCATTTCTTTCTCTATGGTTGACAGAAAGAGGATGTTGCTGTTCTGCTGCTGACGATAGACTTTCTAAAACAAACAAAAACAAGAAGAGAACAACAAAACAACCCATTGTACCCTTCAGCCACATTTGCAAAAGCATTCTTTATCTCACTCAGAAATGCTTTTTGACCTGACAAGACTCTAGAACAAGGGCTCAATGGTTTTAATGTCAGTACTCAAACTAAGGCACACATAATTTCCATAATAATACATACATTTTTAACCTTTTAAATAGAACTTGACACATATAGACACAAATGCAAAGTAAATTCAAAAAAGAAAAAAAAGTTGAGACATTTTCACTGGAATATACAAGCAAAGGTAATTCCTCCTTTGTACTAAAAACGTCTCTCTTAAACACTTCTGATGACATTTACACAAAATCTTGGACCTCATACAGTTAATGAATGTATACAAAGGACACCTTCTCTCATTAAACCCTATTAAAAACTTATGATAAAAAATCCTGGATCCCTTTAATGTTTAATAACATCTGGATATGCTCATAATTAACTGGTTGGTGTAGAAATTTTGCTACACACCTACTCCACAAAATATTCTGAAAAGCCATCAAAAATGATCAAGTGGTACTTTTCTGTTTATAAAAAATGTAAAATGGAGTTTAAACTGGAAGAAATTAAAATGACAAACTAGTAACTAAACTTACGGCACTTTTCTTTAAGGTGCTTAGCTCATTTTGAAGAACCCTTTGCTCCTGTATCTGTAAACATAACGTTGTCATTTATAAGAAACAAGTAACACTACAGAACGCAGTTTCTCGTAACAACTTATCACATTCATGTTAACAGTTATGAACCCTTCTCTTTTGGAAACTTTAAGAGCACGGTGAACAGCATTTAGTAAAATCATACAGGATGGCACCACTGAAACACCGTTTGAAATGGTCCACCGTTATACGAGTTAACAAATGCTTCTAGTCTTAATAATATAGTTAATTTTCATGAGCTAAACTTTTAATTTACTAGCACAGCAAAACATCTTTAGAGGGGTCAGGGGGAAACAAAGGAAAGTTCATGTCTCTCATACTTATTCACTTCTACTCATATGGGAGTAAACCAACCTTTTCTTTCAGTTCTTTTAACTTTAAAGGTGTTTGCAATGGAGTAACTGATGCATTTGTCTCAACTTTCGATCCAGACGTCTTGTCCATGGACGTGGTATTCAGAGTTGTATCCCCTTGAAAGTGTAGTCTCACTCGCTGCCGTATTTTAGTTTTGATTTACGGCGTTAAATTAAAACTCGTCGACATTATTGCTTACTACAGTTTTTCAGTTCATTATGTTTACTTTTCTGACTCTAATCTTTGTGTGTCTGCCAGTATGCATATACATGTTTGGGGAGGACTTCTAGATCTGATGACTCAGACTGTTACTAATGTTGTAAGTGAAATAATAGATTAAGCCCATTACACTTGCAAAATATCATTCGCTTGACAGATTTTTGTTTTTACATCTTTTAATAAACAATCTGATGATCTGGCAACCTTTAGAAACTTGATCCAGTAAATGTCATGCTTTCAGAAAATTTTATTTATAAGTTCTTGTTGGCTATTTACTTTCAGAGCTCAAATTAGAGCGAGATACTTGCATTATAGTGTGGTCCGTCACAATTTTAATTTATCACAATATGGGGAATGGATGGTGGGAGGGGGGGGGAATGTGCATACAAATCTACTCATAGGTACACACACAAACGGATTCAAGACCAAAATTGTAAAAAAAAAAACCAAAAACAACAACAAAAAAGCCCAATAAATATTGTCATTTCAGCAAATTATTTTATTTCCACATTTAAAACACATACATGGCACAATAACATAAGGTTGGAATATACGCATAAATGTGTTTTTCCCTGCATCCCTACTAACAGTTTTGACTTGCACAATGTCATTTTTTTGTCCCCTGAAAAAGCAGATTAAAAGCTACATGATGTTTTTTTTGCCTGAGTTTTAAAAACAAAGTATTGTGCTGAAGCAAACAGAAAAAAACCC
>SMGT01005583.1:16612-26971 GCA_004794575.1 Lanistes nyassanus
AATCCTTCCACTTGTTTGCCGTCCAATGGCGTCTTGATCTGCGACACGGGATTGGCGTCTGCTGTTGATCTCACAGATGGCAATCGGTTTTCTCACAGTCCTGTCACGGTATCCCATCCGGTGATAAGTTCTTTGAACTGTTCGTTTGAGCACATCTTGGATGCATGTCTTCCGTAGTAGAATGTTGCTGTGAAGTGGTCGACAGCTGCTGCGATGTGGTAGAAAGTTGCTATGAGGTGGTAGACAGTTGCTGTGAGGTGGTAGAAAGTTCCTGTGAGGGGGTAGAAAGTTGCTGTGATGTGGTAGAAAGTTCCTGTGAGGTGGTCGACAGCTGCTGTGATGTGGTAGAAAGTTCCTGTGAGGTGGTCGACAGCTGCTGCGATGTGGTAGAAAGTTGCTATGAGGTGGTAGAAAGTTCCTGTGAGGTGGTCGACAGCTGCTGCGATGTGGTAGAAAGTTGCTGTGAGGTGGTAGAAAGTTGCGGCGATGTGGTAGAAAGTTGCTGTGAGGGGGTAGAAAGTTGCTGTGAGGTGGTAGAAAGTTGCTGTGAGGTGGTAGAAAGTTGTTGCAATGTGGTAGAAAGTTGCTATGAGGTGGTAGAAAGTTGCTGTGAGGTGGTCGACAGCTGCTGCGATGTGGTAGAAAGTTGCTATGAGGTGGTAGAAAGTTGCTGTGAGGTGGTAGAAAGTTGCTGTGAAGTGGTCGACAGCTGCTGCGATGTGGTAGAAAGTTGCTGTGAGGTGGTAGAAAGTTGCTGTGAAGTGGTCGACAGCTGCTGCGATGTGGTAGAAAGTTGCTGTGAGGTGGTAGAAAGTTGCTGTGAGGTGGTAGAAAGTTCCTGCGATGTGGTAGAAAGTTGCTGTGAGGTGGTAGAAAGTTGCTGTGAGGTGGTAGAAAGTTCCTGTGAGGTGGTCGACAGCTGCTGCGATGTGGTAGAAAGTTGCTGTGAGGTGGTAGAAAGTTGTTGCGATGTGGTAGAAAGTTGCTATGAGGTGGTAGAAAGTTGCTGTGAGGTGGTAGAAAGTTCCTGTGAGGTGGTCGACAGCTGCTGCGATGTGGTAGAAAGTTGCTGTGAGGTGGTAGAAAGTTGCTGTGATGTGGTAGAAAGTTCCTGTGAGGTGGTCGACAGCTGCTGCGATGTGGTAGAAAGTTGCTGTGAGGTGGTAGAAAGTTGCGGCGATGTGGTAGAAAGTTGCTGTGAGGTGGTAGAAAGTTGCTGTGATGTGGTAGAAAGTTGCTGTGAGGTGGTAGAAAGTTGCTGTGAGGTGGTAGAAAGTTGTTGCGATGTGGTAGAAAGTTGCTATGAGGTGGTAGAAAGTTGCTGTGATGTGGTAGAAAGTTGCTGTGAGGTGGTAGAAAGTTGTTGCGATGTGGTAGAAAGTTGCTATGAGGTGGTAGAAAGTTGCTGTGATGTGGTAGAAAGTTGCTATGAGGTGGTAGAAAGTTGCTGTGAGGTGGTAGAAAGTTGCGGCGATATGGTAGAAAGTTGCTGTGAGGTGGTAGAAAGTTCCTGTGAGGTGGTCGAAAGCTGCTGTGATGTGGTAGAAAGTTGCGGCGATGTGGTAGAAAGTTGCTGTGAGGTGGTAGAAAGTTGTTGCGATGCGGTAGAAAGTTACTATGAGGTGGTAGAAAGTTGCTGTGAGGTGGTAGAAAGTTGCTGCGATGTGGTAGAAAGTTGCTGTGAGGTGGTAGAAAGTTGCTGCGATGTGGTAGAAAGTTGCTGTGAGGTGGTAGAAAGTTGCGGCGATGTGGTAGAAAGTTGCTGTGATGTGGTAGAAAGTTGTTGCGATGCGGTAGAAAGTTGCTATGAGGTGGTAGAAAGTTGCTGTGAGGTGGTAGAAAGTTGCTGCGATGTGGTAGAAAGTTGCTATGAGGTGGTAGAAAGTTGCTGCGATGTGGTAGAAAGTTGCTATGAGGTGGTAGAAAGTTGCTGTGATGTGGTAGAAAGTTGCTGTGAGGTGGTAGAAAGTTGCTGTGAGGGGGTAGAAAGTTGCTATGAGGTGGTAGAAAGTTGCTGTGATGTGGTAGAAAGTTGCTGTGAGGTGGTAGAAAGTTGCTGTGAGGTGGTAGAAAGTTGCTGTGAGATGGTAGAAAGTTGCTGTGAGGTGGTAGAAAGTTGCTGTGAGGGGGTAGAAAGTTGCTATGAGATGGTAGAAAGTTGCTGTGAGGTGGTAGAAAGTTGCTGTGAGGTGGTAGAAAGTTGCTGTGAGGTGGTAGAAAGTTGCTGTGAGGTGGTAGAAAGTTGCTGTGAGATGGTAGAAAGTTGCTGACTTTTCAGGTCGCCGAGATCTGGAATGATTTTCCTCACGTCCTGTTTCGCGAATTAGTTTCAGAAGTCTGGAAATATGAGTGTGGCTTTCCCCGAATATTTCTGCAATTTTTCGATCACTGTGGCCTCGTTTATCCATAGAAATAACATTTTTTCTCATTTGGGCTAGGTTGGTTCTTCGCACACGCCGTCTTTGCTAAACACAGGTTTGTTGCCACTTTGGAACGATGTTTTGTTTGTCGTCTGCAGTTATTCCCCTTAGACCACACGTGTGATGAAAGTAGCCCTGTATGTATTTTTTGATGATCTACAATTGTGACGTCAGCTCAGCTGTACTGACGGAAGTGAAGTGGTGCGTTAGTTTGACAGGTCGCTATATGTGTGTGTGTGTGTGTGTGTGTGTGTGTGTGTGTGTGTGTGTGTGTGTGTGTGTGTGTGTGTGTGTGCGTGTGTGGTGTATCATATATACTTGAATTCTTTTGGTGATATGTGTACTGATATTGGTGCCATATTATGTTCCTGACTATGTGTTTTACACTGTTATTTATATATATACAAATTACAATGTTATATAATATATATGCAAATTGCAGTGTTATATAGTATATATGCAAAGTACACATACACATTTAACGTGTGTCGGTACTTATCTGTTATCTGCACGCTACTTGCAATCGTGGTGAAGAGTTAGAGTTAGGGTGGCGGAAGCTACGAAAACACGGGCTGCGCGTGGGTAGGGTATGCATTGTGCATTTCTACAGTATTTTGAATGACGCACCAGCCGCCTGTCATGTAACATGTAGCAACCTGTGTCAAACCTACAGCCCCCTGTCATGTAACATATAGCAACCTGTGTCAAACCTACAGCCCCTGTCAGGTAATATATAGCAACCTGTGTCAAACCTACAGCCGCCTGTCATATAACATATAGCAACCTGTGTCAAACCTACAGCCCCTGTCATGTAACATGTAGCAACCTGTGTCATTAACTATTTTGAACCTGTAGTTTCGTATCACGAGCATCTTAAACCTGCAGCTTGTGCCAGGCTGCATCATTCTCAGCAAAAACCCGGTGTAATTTACTGTCTTGTGTCCAGCCACAACACGGTGTAATTTACTGTCTTGTGTCCAGCCAGACTGGTCAACAGCGTTTGACAGGATACGTCTTTACAAGCCTAGTGCACCTTTCATGAGCATTTACACTTGATAGCATGCATTTAACGTACCTTGTGTCTAAACTCTCCACACATGAATGGATTACAGGTAATATCCGTGTTCATTTTACCCTCCGAGTGGAAGGTGGCAGCTTCGAGGTATATTCCACTCCGAAAATGGCAGCGATTTTGTTTTCTTGTTGTTCTTGGATATTCCTTTATGTGTGTTTTTGTTTAAAATGTTGCTAGGACACACAGACGTTCAGATTTATAAACATCTTGCTTATCTTGATATGTAGAGTCTATATTATTCATCTTATGTTTACTAGCTTATGAGAGCAATTTTTCAAAGCGTTTGCGTTTTTGCATGAAGTGACCGCAGGAGTTTGTAAAAACGAAAGAACTATGCCTTTTCTGCAGTATTTGTCCCCTTTAATTATATAAAATCATTTCTGTCGAAATAGCGACGAGGAAAATCTGATGGCTATAGTAGAAGATTTCTTTTAGCTCTGTATCTGCCGATTAATTTCCTGCTTGTGCCATGGAATAAATGCTTGAATTTAAAAAAAATTATATTTAAGTGTGGATGCATGTACGTGTGTGGACAGTTCATTTTAGTCACCAGATCCTCTTTCACACATGGATCTATTCTTTTCGCCTTTTTAAGCAGGATGTTATTTGTTTTGAGTTAGAGTTTACCTTTTCTTTGTTATGACACACACACCACACACACACACACACACACACACACCACACCACACACCACACACCACACACGCACACACACACACACACCAACCAACCGCCGTTTCTTCGTCATCCTCTTCTGATCTCCCTCCTGTCCTTGTCTGTCCTTGTCTGTCCTGGTCGCACGCGCGTCATTTCACAGAGGAAATGTGTTCCCCAGAAATCTCAAGCCCCCGAGAAATCCAATTTATTGAATAACTGAGCCTTTACACTGCGTTGTGTTTATAAATAAGATAACAGAAATAATAAATTGCCAACAAAACAAATAATATTAGGAATTTGTGTGTGTGTGTGTGTGTGTGAGTTTCCAGACGTCTGAACCGATCCACACCAAATTCGGCACGCGGGTTCCTTTCAGTCTCAGATGGTCACAGGCCATATTTCGACCCTGTACCTAGGCCTAAACAAAAATGAAATAATAAATATGACGACGCCCTTAACAAGTCATGTACACAGCGATTATCGTGCAAGGGAGATCACCACACAGTCTTTTCCTTTTGTAAGAAGAGTATTTTCCCTTCTCTCTCTCTCTCTAGCGCAGTAAATTCAACATTATCTTTGGGCTGCGACCTCATACGCGTGTTTTTCAGACATTTATTGCAGCCTGACCTCGGCAAGCTCTGGTATCCGCAACTCTTCCGCTCCAGATTCAATAGCCTATTCTAAATGGTCCTCCTTAAGGGAGAGAAATCAAATCACTGTGTGCTGTATCCCTCCCTTATTAACACGACAGAACAACGAAGCACAACAATGGTTGAGTTGACGAGTTCTGTGAAGCGAATCATTTCTTTAGTGTATAGACTGTAGAAATTTACATAGCGTATAGAGACTGTAAAATTGTACATAGCTTATATAAACTGTAGAACTTAACACAGCGTATAGAGACTGTAAAATTGTATACAGCGTATAGAGACTGTAAAATTGTACACAGCGTATAGAGACTTAAAATTGTACATAGCTTATATAGACTGTAGAACTTAACACAGCGTATAGAGACTTAAAATTGTACATAGCTTATATAGACTGTAGAACTTAACACAGCGTATAGAGACTGTAAAATTGTACACAGGGTATAGAGACTTAAAATTGTACATAGCTTATATAAACTGTATAGCGTATAGAGACTGTAAACTGTAGACAGTATATAGAGACTGTAAACTGTACATAGCTTATAGAAATTGTAAAACTGTACATAGCGTATAGAAATTGTAAAATTGTACATAGCGTATAGATACTGTAAAACTGTACATATCGTATAGAGACTGTAAAACTGTACATAGTGTATAGAAATTGTAAAACTGTACATAGCGTATAGAAATTGTAAAATTGTACATAGCGTATAGAGACTGTAAAACTGTAGATAGCGTATAGAGACTGTAAAACTGTAGATAGCGTATAGAAACTGTAAAACTGTTGTCAATAATAGTGTCGCGCGGGTAAGGGACTGCAGATGACATCTAGGTGTAACTGATGTCTGGCCGTGAGTCCAGGTGTCGTCTGTTTGTTTCACCATAACCTCTTTTGCCAGAGACGGCCGTGACGTCACTCGTTGTCTGCTCTGTCTCCAAGGGATTTGTCTGTGACCAGCTCCGGTTTCTCAAACCCTGGCACGTGGCACATGGCGCGATTGGGGCGGAGGGTTGCCACTCTGCTGGCGATCTCGGTGTCCAGCTGCCCCCACTGCCCCCACTGCCCCCAGGGCTGTTGGTACTGCTGTAGCCCTGGGGCGTCACCTCCAGCCTCTGCACACAGGGAAGATGTCTGTGACTAGCCGTGGCGGGTTCAGGAGGAGAAAGGGTGGGCAGCGATAAGGAAGAACAGAAGAACGATGACAAAATGGTGTGCAGAGACAATTACACGACAACTCCAGGAAAAGACAGCAAACAGGTGACAGAGTTCCATCCAGCAGTGGCAGCTGCTGCAGCAAGGGTTACCGCAAGGCGTGTCTGTGTATCGCTGGCGAGCAACGGAACCCTTACCACGAACTTCACATTGAGTCACACGCTGTGGCCAGGTTCCGCACACAAACACCATTACAACTGTCTCTTTGTGTGAAACATTGACCCACACGCTGTAACCAGGTTCCTCACACAGACACCATTACAACTGTCTCTCTGTGTGAAACATTGACCCACACGCTGTAACCAGGTTCCTCACACAGAGACCATTACAACTGCCTCTCTGTGTGAAACATTGAGCCACGCGCTGTAACCAGTTTCCTCACACAGACGCCATTACAACTGCCTCTCTGTGTGAAACATTGAGCCACGCGCTGTAACCAGGTTCCGCACACAGACACCATTACAATTGCCTCTCTGTGTGAAACATTTTTTCTTTTCTTTGTTTATCCTCACATATCTGTTCCTTTTGTTCCACTGACATGTCCTCCCAAGCTTGTGGCCCTTGAAACCTGACAGTACGTCTAAATGTCAGCACCGACAGAGACAAAGGGAGAGAAGATCGACAGTGTGCTCGTTTCATGCTCAACATCCGTTTCGAAGCTAAGCCAGTGCATACAGATGATATGTTCCTACTATGTTGCACAGGAGTAGTATGTAACAGTGGGAAATATTTGTCAAAAATGGTTTACAGCTCTCCTACATTATTTTCGGGATTTCAAGGATCAGCGTGAAATCACGATGTTGGGACAGGCGACACGATGTTGGGACAGGCGACACGATGTTGAAACAGACGTAAGAAGTTGGGACAGGCAACAAGAGGTTGGGACAGACCACACGAATCCGGCGATGGCTAAATCGACGAAGTTTCCTGTACTGTACTGTGACGCCATTGAAATTGCGGACGATGCGTGAGGAGCTTCTCAAAGTGACAGTAAGCGCCCTCTGCCCTCGTTGAGGAAAGCCGTGTGGTCAAAGTGTCGGGTAAACAACTAAAACACAGTGGTTCGCTTTCCCCCTGCTTTCCCCCATCCCCTTTTTCACTTTGTTTGGAGCGGGGGTAGGGAAGGGGATGTGGGGGGAGTAGGGGAGGTGTAGGGGTGGGGTTGGAGTGTAGGTACCAGCTGAATTGTTTGCACTGTAAACAAGTCACTACCGCTGAAGTCGTGACGTCACACAGTACACAAAACGGTCGATGTGGCGTCACCGCGCGGAACCTTACCTGCTGGCACCAGGGAGCCGTCAGCCAACAGGAAAACGGGTCGCTGGTACTGCGCCACGAGTCCTCTTCCGGGTACATCTCGAGCCTGCAGGGTTGGAGCAGGGTAGAGCAGGGTGGGGCTGAGTGGGGCAGAGCAGTATGATGACTGGTATTCGTTGTCTGACCTGACCTTGTGACCTTTGACACTGTCAGTCTCTAGAAGGGGGTGTGTGACGGACCTTCTCGCTGTCGACAGAAAACCGTGAGACGTATGGGTGGACATGACACAACGAGGCGAGTTTTCGAAACCCACACCTGAGTTTGCACTTTAGTTTACTCTGATGGACAACAAGCGCAACTCTTTAAGTCACTCAACCTATTTTTAAAACATTCAGAGTGCGTGCGTGCGACTGTGCGTGCGTGCGTGGGTGCGTGTGTGTGTGTGTGTGTGTTAAAATTCATGTCCCAAGACGCGAGTTCCAAATTCCTGAGGTACTCTATTGCAGTATTCGAAAGCTTGTGCCGTAGGGTCAACTAGCCCCCTTTAGATCGAATTAATTTATTCAAAGATCCAATTAAGCAAACAGATACGTTGTGCTCAGTCTGTGTATTTTGATGTTGTCCCCCACCTACACACTTCGGGATGTCAAACAAACAAACAAACAAACAAACAAACAAACAAACAAACAAACGGATTAGTTACTGTTGCTCCTAATAGACACAATTTCGTCAGTGCATGGGTGTCGCCATGTTGCTTTGTTGCGTGACATGACAACTGCTGCTAAGCAAGAGAATTTCATCAGAAATATGTTGTCTACAAGATAAATGCTGTTTCCGCGCGTAGAAACTCTTGCGGAGAGAACATCGCAGCAAAAGCTCCTAGGAAACTTTGCTTCGCTTGCTGAATACTCTTCTCAGGTCGCGAGGGTGGCTAGACAACTATGAAGTGCTTCTGCATCAAAAGATCGTTTCCAGTTCTCCCTTTGGTCGGCAGATCTAACGCGTGGCGACACCCAAAATGTTATTTCCGGAAATATTTCACGGAAGAAGCCGGGTATTTGCGCTTTCTGGTGGCAGTGGATGTAAATTCTTTTTAATCTCATTAGGTTACGATACTATCACACACTTTGCCCCGTGAGATTTATTCCAGAAATCGTTTAGCCTAGCACTTAATAACATATCTTACTTGTCTTTTGTGCGACTGACTAATGAAATGCAACCAATGAATACATGTAACGTTTGCTGGAGCCTCGTGCTCCTTCAAAAAAACACAAAAATCAAGTCAGTGGTTAAGAGGAAAAGTGCAGCAGCGCAGGGACCTGACCGGCTCTCAACCCCCACCCCCAACCCCGCCCGCCGCCTCTCTCTGACCGCGCCCCCTCCCCTCCCCTCCCACTTCTATCAACGTGTTTTCCCTCTACGAACGTCATCTACATAGCGCCTCCCATGTACGCATTACATGCAATGACGTCAGCATGTTTATGACAACCGTTCTTCTGCAGTCGGAAGTATTATCAGAGGTTGTCGAGAAATCAGACTTCACAAACAGATTAGCTCTTCACTGTAATGGTTTATAAAATGTAACGAAGGCGGATGGCGAGGAAGCACTGAGATCTTCAATGATGGTGGTATCCAGACGCACTTTGAATTCTTAACTGTTCTTTTTCAAACAAAAACAGCCAGCCAACGTTTACTACATTTATTGAACTAAACACAAGCGATGGGTGACGAATGACGAACGAACGAAAAACAACGAAATGAAGTGGAAACATCCTCTGACCAATGCGAAAGTTCAGTGCGAAGGCGTTCCGAGAGTCATTGACTTAGCTGACTGTCCGAGGTTGGAACAAAGAACCAGGAACTGGGAACTGGATCACTGGGAACTGGAACACTGGGAACTGGAACAGTGGAAACTGGAAATTGGAACACTGGAACACTGAAGCTGAACCGGGGAGGAAGACGAACGAGGGTCGAGGTGCGGGAGGGGTGTGTAGAGAGGTCGGTGGGGACCTAGACACTGGCGTTAAGCGAAGATGCCGGCGTGGAGTGGTTGTCGCAGTTGTCGCACGAGAAGACGTGACGACAGAGGTCAGAGGTCATCAGATGCCAGACTCCAGACCGGATGGCGTCGTGAAGATGGGATGGTGCGGAGATACGATGAAATCGGATAAAGTCCGAAAATCTCACTAGGGACAGATGTAGACAGTAGATGGGACAGATTAGACAATAGATGGGACAGATGTAAACAATAGATGGGACAGATGTAGACAATAGATGGGACAGATGTAGACAATAGATGGGACAGATGTAGACAGTAGATGGGACAGATTAGACAATAGATGGGACAGATGTAGACAATAGATGGGACGGATGTAGACAGTAGATGGGACAGATGTAGACAATTGTAACGATATTGCTATTGTCCCTGTACTCCTACCCTCAGGTGACTAGAGGCAGCAGCTGCATAACGGGGCTAGCCTTTCAGGACCAGCCAGGTGCTGGGTGATACGTCCGAAAGGTGATACGGCGGCCTGACACTGCACTGGACATTAGTTTTACGACGAGCTCTTTTAATACCTGGGGCCGTAAGCATAGCGAGCGAGTCCGGTACTCGCTGTAGTATCGCCTACTTCGCAAGTTTCTACGCGTGCGAGTGGGCTGTGTTGCATCTGGTAGGCATAGGGCTCGAGGTCAACTTGTAGTAGCTACGCGCGAAGTGGGGGACCGCCTCGGTGGTCTAGTGGTTAAGGCGTCCGCTTCCGAGGCGGGAGGTCGGGGGTTCGCATCCCGGCCGAGTCATACCTAAGACTTAAAAACTGACAATCTAGTAGCTGCCCTGCCAGACGCCTGGCACTACAGGGAACAGTACTAGGACTGGTTGGCCCGGTGTCAGTATAATGTGACTGGGTGGGACTGAGGCCCGTGTTGCGCCATCAGTCCCACGTGTGGCAGCACGTAAACTTTGTCTAAGCAACACCGTCCTGATATGCACATAGTTTGTGGCTGGACGTTAAGCAACAAACCAAACCAAACCAAGCGAAGTGGGGAGGTCAAGGACGCATTTACGTGGGATTCCCCAGCGATTTGTAT